>CM066040.1:202851076-202931784 GCA_033557465.1 Ichthyophis bannanicus
ATGGCTAGAAAGAAGATAACCGGCAGTGACGTTTTTTTTTTAGTACGATGCAAGATGAGTTGGAAAGTAGATTGCAATGAGTATTAATAGTAATCACTGGAAACTCATGCAAAAAACGCAGCTGAACAAAAACAAGCAGAGGGGGATTATCCTGTTATGAAAGACCAGAGAGAAAACAGGTAAAGGGAGCGGGAGAATATTCACGTCCCTGTCTGATGAGTTGTGCAGAGAATGCATTGACGGATAACAAAAAAATCTACACTGGAAGAAAGAGAAGTGTTTCAGTATGGTACAAACCCCAAAGCAGGGGAAACTCTGGAAAGGAGGGGGTTGGGAAGTGGACTTAACATATGGCAAGTCAGCTAAAAGGAAAAGATGTTCCATGTGGGGACAGAAACTATCATGGGATAGTTTGTACACCTCACTTCGTAGTAGAATAAGAAGGGGAGAATTCTGTAACCCAGGGACAAAAGTATCCTAACAGCGTAGCATACTGATAAGGGAAAGAAAAAACCAGTGTAGGGTTTGAGGAATAAGATTATGCTAAGAAGAAGGGAGATTGTAGATAGCAACATACCGGAAACCTATGGTTGCTGGTTTATGATGAGGACTGGCTAGAGTCGGGAGCCTTCAGACTAGGATGGAGATGTCCCTTGTGTGGGTACATCTGGAGGGATGGGCAGGGAGAAGGGTGAAACCTTCTTTTCTAAGGGAAAAGACAGGGTTTGGCAGGACATTTCCTACGTCCTGGGTTAAAAGAAGAGCTTAGGATGGTTTCCAGAACAAGGGAAGTCAGTGGAGCAATGAGCAACCTGACGTAAAGCCTCTTTATTTTAAGAGATTTTCTCCGCGTACAGGGAGAAATTACAAGTGTATTGATGTGTCATATGCTCAAGTCTGAAGCGTGCAGCCAGGCGGGACGACGTGCTCCAATGGCAATAGCAGAGGGATCTGCTAACAGACTCAAAAGACGGTCTAGAGAAGCACAAGAAAAGAAAACAAAGAGATATTACTGCTATGATTAAGAAGGCCAGGGAATAGTCAGATGGCCTTAGGTAGGTGCTGGCCAAAAAAGGGGACAAAAGAGATAAGTCTCTGTGACCTCCTGAAGTTGTAAGACTCATATAAACCAATATAGGAAAATAATTCTTGAAGCCAGCATAGAAGTTTGGAAGGTTTGATGTCCAAGGCATCAAGTCATTTAGATGCACGACATGGCGGATATAGAAGAATGACTTCTGCGTGCTTGTTATCTTCCTCATTGCTGATTCCACTTACAATGGAATGAGGTGGATGTTGGTTTTGCTGAAATCCCGGAGAGGAGGGAGGCACCTGATACAGATACCTTAATGGCGTTAGAAAGCGAAGGGAACCTTTTAAAGTGTGATTACCACATCCTCAGAAAAAGATCCTGCAAAGAATGATGTAAAGCGAAGCAGTATTATTGTCCTTGTATGCAGGACCTTGGCAAGAGGTAGAGCCAGGAATAGGAATGGCAAGAAAGGTTGCCATGTCAAGGAGAACTTTCTGAAAAGAAGGATCTCCAATAGGAAACTATTCCTGGGTAGGGATGAGGTTGAAAGGAGCAGCTTGAGCACCAGAAGACATAGTGGATGGTTGCAGAGAAAAAGAATCCTGCTTAGATGGACAGTGATATGGACCAGTTCTTGATTCGAGGACAGTTAGTACTGAATCGTCCGTGCCGGGTATCGATTACAAGCTAGGCAATAGATAAGGATCGATGGACAACAGATGGGAAACTGCAGGAATCTGACATCGATTACCAATACCGGTTATCGAAGACGATAATTGTAATCGAAGCAGTAATAGGGGGCTGCTGAAAGCCCGGGGTACCAGGGTAGCCAGAGAACCTTGGGGAATATCCTCGGGTACTGCGTAGTCGGAACCGATATGGACAGGATCGGTTCCGGAAAAGCATAGGGATCAAATCATCTAGACTGGATATTGAGTATAGACACTCGGCATAGAACGGGCGAGCGAGTTCTATCGATGCATGTCTAGAAGGTACAGGACGGTGGTGGTCTCGCCGCATACAGGGAGAATCAATCGGCGTCGTATCGCTTCGGTAGAAGGTACAGAGGACGTACGAATCAGACGACGCCTGGTGAAGAGAGGAAACACTCGACACCGGCGCCGGAAGTCGGGCGTATCGGTAGCCGCAAGAAGCCGCCGGTACCAACCCCGAGCATGGCGAAGAAGAAGAAAGATACAGGGAAAGTTCAATCTGGATCGTATCGATGGGCCCCGAAGGTACCGGGGTACCAGATGACGATCATAGGTGAAGAATGGAAATATTCGACACCAATTGCCAGATGCCGGGGTATCGGTACCGCTCGAAGCCGGTACAAACCCGAGCATGGCGGAGATAGAGGAAAGCCAATCTGGGTCGTAGCGATCGGTCCCGAAGGTACAGAGGGGGACACCAGAGGGACGATAAATGGTGAAGAGTGGCGCACTCGACACCGGTTGCCGGTGCCGGGTTAATCGGTACCGCTCGAAAGCGGATACCACCCCCGAGCACGTCTCCGGTATGTTCTGTGAGGGGTGAGCCCCAGGAACAACATGAAACTCCAGTAAATGCTTTGGAGACCGAAGACTCCCGCCGGGGTTTTTATTGCCAAATGGGGTCTTGAAGGCAGGGCCGGAAGTCCGTCATCATGCTGAGCATGAGGACTTACCCTTAAAGAATGGGGCTAGTCTTAACAGACTGTGGTGGGTTACCTGATCCTGGCCGAGCAGAATTAAACCGGTTGTCCTCACTCAGGAGGAAAAAACGGTAACGAGGGAAACTCGAAAAAGGGAAGGTCTCCTCCCAAAACTACAGCCTGATGGATCAGGGAAAAAAAGGTCAGGACCCAAAAAGGGTTAGACACCAAGCATTGGAGTCTAAAAAAGAAAACTACGTTTCACCCAACAGTTGAAGGCACTTCTTAGGGGAAGAAGGCTCCATGGTAGAGAGGGACTTGGTAGGACCAAACCCAACCAAAGTTAAAACAAAAACTGAGGAGAAAACAAATTCTCGAAAGTTTAGAAAAGAAAAGAATAAAGCTAGCCGGCGTGGTACCGGTATCGGCGGAAAATACAGCCGCGACCACAAGAAAACAAGGGAAAATAAGAATTTTAAAGAAAAAGGTTTATGCGGGGACAGGACGACGTCCTGTTGGCTCCGCGGCGAAAAAACAAAAGCTGAGGAGAGGCCATGGGAAAGGCGGGGGAAGTCAGCGCGCAGGAGCGAGGGATGCTCCCCAAAGCTTTCTGATGGGATGCTGGGGAGCAGTCCCGTTGCAGGCTCCGTCTGGTACCGAGTACCCATATGTTGAAGACTAATTCCTGCTTGTTCCTGGAGATACACAGAATCACTGAATCTACTTAGCAGAGAATTGTGGTACTATATGAGTACACTGTAAATAAAGCAAAATGTCTGATTAACTCTCCGCAATGTACGTTGCCTTCAAAGTTTCTGAATCACTCCTAATTTCCCATCTCCTATTTTTAGCCTTAAATTAACCCTTAAAGGTGACTTGTATAGGCAGCCCACCAGATATATACCACAATATATGCGGACCCCATATTCACAGACTATCGGATAATTTAATGTGTAAAAATCCCTCCAAACAGAAACATTATTGAAAAGCCATGAGGAAAGGTGTGGTTTAATCACTTGCAGCTAATAATTTACTAGACACAAGCATGGAGTAATCGGAAATCATACCACAATATTCATTGGGAAATTTGGCAACTTTGGTTATTAGGGAATAAGAAATAAAAAGAAGCTAATTCTAGAATTAAGATTAACGGGGCAGAGGGGGAAAAAAAGTATACTAGTATTCCACATCCCATAGGAGTTGCAACCTCCATAGCTTTATTAGGGCTAATTGTGAAATAGAGAGAGGACAAGCTTAGTGGGACTTTGTTATGGGGTGAGGATAAAGAGTGATCGGGACTAACGTATCCACCTAGATATGACCCAAAAAGAATCAGCTGGTGGAACTAGCACTTCTGCAAAACTCAATGAAAAAAACCTGAAACATCCACTATGGGAGCATAGAGTTCATTAAAACGGTGTACGTATTTTGGTTATTTCTATCCAGTATTGTCCATGCTGCCCTCTCTGTCAGAAGTGAAGGTCAAAATTCAGAGTTCTAGCAATTTCTGGACCAGGAAAGCAACATCGTTGGGTTTGCCAATGCAGAAGGAAAATGCTGCTGCTGCAACAACCTTTCATCTAAGGGAAAGCATATCCTGGTGAGGACAAGGGTGTGGTTCCTTGAGAAGACAACATTCAAAACTCATCTAATTCAATCATATAAACAATTTTTCCTGTGCACTGGGCTATTTAAGCCCTTAACATTTAACAACATTAACAGCATAGCACAAACCATCAATTCTACAAAACTGAAATAGTCTTCCTTCCTAGGATTCAGATGACGCCTGATATGGGTAATGAACATACACCTTTTTTTTTTTTTTAATGCTATTAAGTCAATGCTGAATCCTTGTGATATAGTTACCTCTGAGTTTTCTTGGCAATGTATCGCTGGAAGTATTATTGCCAGACCTTTTCTTCCAAGGCAATGGAGGGTAAAGTGACTTGTCCAAGGTCGCAAGGCGTGATACTGGGAATCAAACCCTTGATCTTCTGGGTACTAGGTAGTTGCTCTAACCACTAGGCCAGGGGTGGGAAATTCTGGCCCTCGTGCACCACAATCCAGCCTGGTTTTCATGATGTTTCCTTTTTAATGAGCTGGCATTTCCGACCAAAAAGACGAAAAAATAACAAAAATACTGTTGGCCATTTGTTGAGTTGGGTTATTTCAAGAGTTTGGGTATTTTTATATTTATATTTATTCGTTTAAAAGATGGACCTGGCGAGCCCATTCATCCCTCAAATGGCATCTCAAACTTCAGATGAAGCACTTTGGGAACAGTGTTTCCATGAGATTTGTGTCCTTAGTACTTTCGTGGATTTCCACAATGCAAATGTTATTTTGTCTCGATTAGTTAGAATTTCGAGATTTCTTTATAAATCCGCAACAGCCTTCAACTTTCACAGTATGTCCTTACCTACATTGGCTCTGGCCTTGCATTTGTGAATAAGTCTCTTGTCACCTGCTGAGTCTTGGCTAGCTTCTCTTTAATGGCAGCAATCTCTGACTTTAGGTCATAATATACTTTCACTGAGAATTCTACACACTGTTATGGAAGAGCTTCTCGGTCTTTATCTGACGCTATTTTGTCTGATAAGGTTGACTTAGGTTATAATGCTTACTCCCTGGGGAAGAAGGATGCCTGTCTTAGGTTTTGTCCACTTTATTCATCATCAATTCAAGCTTTCAAAGAGCACATGCCACTTTCAAAGAATTATAGAAAATCACCATAGTTACCAGCACTAGAATAGAGCTTCCAAGAACTGCAGGCTTATGCGGCCATCTTAGTTAGACTCAGCAGTGCCCCTTTGAATAAGGCTCTTAATTTACACTAAAAGGAGCAAAGCATTCCCTTATACATATTACAGGTAAGATGATTAGCCATGGATGCAGGATATGCCTCAAGAGCATGAAATTCAATATGCACGAGCCCATTGCTGCCTTCTCTCTTTTAAAAATACACAGGATACACTCAGACATCCCAGATAAGTGGATGAATTGCTGAAACAAAAAAGATGAGCTAGAATTGGGATTAAAGCCAAGGTCTTATAATGAAATCTTATCACTTTATAAGAGAACAGCTGATCCAAAAGCCTTGGTTACAAATCCAACGTTAGACTACAGATTTGTAGTTTCGTTAAGTGTCAGTATTGTAAATCAAACTTGACCCTTAATTAAAGCCACTGTATTACACTAGCAAGGGCATGTGTCTTCCATTATAAAATGTAACAATGAAGTACATCCTTAAAAATAAGGCTAAAATCAAGTGTTTGCAAATAAGAGTCAATATCTGAGACATACACTCTACAAGACATTTAAGAGCCATCTGAAAAAATGAGAGACTGAAAGGGAGAATCTTTTATTAGAATGTAAAACTAGCTTTTTTTTTTTTTTGAAAGCTGAATTTCTTTGTTGCACTCCAAGGGCCATGAATTTAAAGGCTGAAGATTGTATCCTCTCATCTGTCTGGAGAGTTTACATACATAAAACACCTGACAATACATGCAATACATGTTACATGCAAAAACTGCCTGTGCTTGTGCCACGTGAAAAAGGGCCTTGATTGAACGGCAAGAAGAGTGGAAAGCAGAATTAGCATTACTGGCAGGGTTCCCTGGGGCAGGCTAAAGCAGGCAAAAAACAGAACAGCGGGTCAGCACAGGTCCAGATGGTGGAGATCCTCATGCCACTGCTGCTGCTGCTGGGAAGGGAGAAAAAGGGGGGGGGGGACGGGGGCAAAATGTGTGGGGATGTAGGTGAGGGAAGGAGTTTAGGGCGAGTATGGGAGGAAAGTGAGAATCAGCAGGATAGGTGGTTGAGTATGAGGGCGTTAGTAGGTGGGTAAGAGAGGTGATGGTGGGTGGTGAGCCAATGATCAGACATACGTAGTTGTTAAGTGTTGAGTCTGTGTCGACTCATGGCAACCCTCTTGATAGTCGTCCTAAACTGTGTTCGGTCTTCAGTCAGACGGCTCATTGTTGACAGTGGCACCCATAGCTGCTGCTACTTAGATTAAAAAGAGCTCCAGAAGTGATCCAGGAAACTATAGACCAATAACCTCAATATCAATTCCATGCTTAATGGTAGAAGCTATCATAAATAAATCACTTGCCATATAGACAGATGTGGCTTAATGAGAACGAGTCAGTACGAGTTTGGAAAAAGAAAATCTTGCCTCATCAAATTTACTAGATTGTTTGAAAGTGTAAACATATGGATAACAGTGAGCCAACTGACAGTGTATTCAGAAGGTGTCTGATAAGACCCTTCAGGAGATTCTCCTCACAAAATGAGGAAAAACCATGGGACAACACACAAAGCCCTTGTATGCACTGGAAACAGCGAGTAAGATTTAATGATCGGTTTTCTGAATGGAAAAAGGCCAACAATATAATGCCCAAAGGGTATGTACTGGGACCTCTGCTGTTTAACAATCATAAATGATCCGAAGAAATGGGCAATGAGGTGAGAAAATTTGCCGATGGCACAAAATTAATCAAAGTTGTTAAAACAGCAGAGGATTGTGAAGACATCCAAAAGAATTTTGAGAGAAGGAGGAGACTGGACAAGAAAAATGGCCAGCAAAATTTAGTATGGACAGCTGCAAATGATGCACATAAGAAAAATAAGCCTAACTACATGTATAAAATACTAGAGGCCCTGTTAGAAGTTATCACCCAAGAAAAATATCTGAGTCGCTGTGGATATGTTGAAATTTTCAACTTGGTGTGTTGTGGCCGCCAAAAAAGTAAGTGGTGTGCTGCACCTTGAATACTGTGCGCACTATTCTGGGCACCTCATCTGAGAAAGAATATGACAGAATTAGAAATGAATCCGAGAAGGGCAATAAAAACGATAAAGGAGGTGGAACCCCTCCCCACATGATGTAATCCACTCTATTATAGCTACACTGTGAATTATGTTAAACAATTGCTTACTTCAGAGATCACTGCCCACCCCACCATTACCAAATGGAAAATGAATCTCTGTTATTATAAGCATATAAAAATTTTGAAAAGTCAAAATCCTTAATATCACATCACACACTGAGGGAGCGAGCAGAGAACTTGTGGCATACAAATTTCCAGAGGCCAAAGGACCAACCACGTGCCACCTACCACAACCTGTTGCAGCCTTGTAACAACCAGCGGTAAGCCTTAAGCCAGCATAGCTTCCCTGATTGGATGGGTAGCAGCAAAATTCCAAGCTCAATAAGTAAAACATATTCACAAGAACATCATTCCTACCTGTAAGAGAGAAAGTAGAAGAGACTACTGATTCTTCAATTAAAGCTGCAAGGACAGAGAAGTCACACAGTGGGAATATCTAAAATACACACTATCCTGGCAACAGTAAATAGTGTAGACTTGTTTACTATACAAGAGGTCGGACTGCTGTCCATTTTGCTAGAACAAGTCAGCAATGAGATCTCTGATGCCTTGGAAACGATAAAGGTCGAAATGGATTCCATTAGAACCATGATGATGCAGAAACATTTAGCATTAGACTTTATCCTGGCCAGTGCAGGTAATATTTGTGCTTTTATAGGGAAGGAATGCTCTGTATAGATCATGTGAAATAAATATGTTAAATAGCTGTCAAGCAGCACCAAAATGAACAATGGCATCTATGGAACAATGCCAATGGAACCAAAATGTTTTACAGCATTTTGACTTTGCTTGCATTGTTTATCTGTGGCTATGCAATCCTCCTGCCTATAAATTTTTGTTTGAATTGTACTGCCAAGGGAATGTAAACAGGCTTGAGAACGCACAGAAGAGTATAAGATGTATGTAGAGGTTGCTAATGGTCTAATGAATATGCAAGTTTAAAGCAGTGAGAGGACAAAGAGGCATAAAAGGAAGAACCATAAACTTTGTATGAACTTGTTTTTCTGCTAAACTCCCTTTGTAACGCTGATGCAGAAGTACCTGTTGTATGACTCATAGGGAAAGCCACTTGCTATGTGAACCCAGAAACAGCTACATATGCACCAGATTTTTGTTGCAGGGGAGATTTTTTTCTACTGCCTGAGGAAACTACCAGTTTGAGAGATTCTTCTTCCCTGAGTTCACTTGTGATTAATCAATAAAGTATCTGACAGATTCTGCTGCAAACACAATAAGAAACTCTTCTACTCTAAAGAAGACCATAACTTACTGCCACACTGAATGTCAAATGAATGAACCAAATTAGGGATTTAAATCCTATGGAACATTTTTCAGATTAAAAGAGTTATCTACAAAACACTGATCTCTACAAATACCCTTAACTATGCCATAAGAAAGATCGTATTACACTTCATAATAACACTATTTGGCTTTTAAGAACAAAGACCAACAAAGCAAGGAGAAGGAACCTGCAAAAGAGATGTGAACCAGAAAATGCACAAAATGTTGGAAGCAAGGCACAAAAAGTCCAGTAAACGTATTCATTCCAAGGTGTGTATGAGACCCATCTCAGCTGAGTTTTAGCACGCTCGCCTGCATCAGGGGTCAGAAGGAAATAACTCAAATGCAAGGAAAATATTGTTATAAAGACTAGTATGACCATGTTTGAAAGAGGGGGAAAAAGCTGAAAGGTGTGCCTGGGAGGATAATGTCCCCTTTCAGGGGCACTATTTCACAGGAATTTAAAGGTAAAAGATGGGCACCAAGGGTCCTATTACACTCTGCCCAAGCCATCATCTGAAATGGCCACAGTGCCCACCAGCAGGAAAAGAAAAACAACAAATATGCAGAAAGTACAGCAAGAGGGCCCCTGAGGGGGGACCAGTGAGTCCTCCTACTCTTCTCTAGGCCCACCAAGCTCTAGGTACCCATGAGTAACTCTCCACTGGGCAGAGGACGGTTGTTGGCTACAGTAGACACAGACTACTGTATTGTGATGTGGGCCAGGAGAATAAGGCCTACCTGCACTGCTGTACCAGTTCAAACACCCTGCCACCTGCTGGAGGCAGGCAAATACTGTTTTTTTCTCAATGCTGCATCATAGAACATACAAAGTCCTATCATCACTGAAAATTGCTCAAGTCTCCCTCCACCTACTGGTAAGGGAGCATAATCCACTCATCTGGACTGGTCAAGCAGGATAAGGAATTCCAGACTGTGCAGAAAGTTATCAAACAGCAGCAGTAGATCTAAAATGCAGCATCTTGTTTATTTAGAGGGTACGACATTTGTCAGCATACATTGACTTTAAAGTTCTAGTTACATTATTTAAACATTGTTATTAATACGGTACCAAGTATCTAAGATGTCAAATCTGCAAGTATCTACCAGGTCAAGCATTGTATTCCCAAGTTCAGATCTTGCTGCAGTTGAAATTGTTTAAAGAATTTAAATTAGCTGCCACCTGAAAAGAGTCCTCTATAAGAATCAAAAATAGCACTATTTTGCTAAACATAATGGGGGAAAGAGGGGATAGAAAACCTGAAGCAAGCTAGGATCAAAGCAAAGAATAAAAAGGTCTTATGAATTACAGCATTATACTACATACAGCACACGCACACACACATTCATTCCAATGGTACAACCAATGTTCCCTCTAATTTTCTGTAGGTTGTGTGCGCATAAAATATCAGCTGTGTGCAGCTTTTGAAGGAAGGTTAAATTTTTGTGCGCCACATGACGACACTCAAAGTTATATACTTTAAAATTTGACTACACGTCAGAATACAGTATGTACACCACATTGATTTTAATCAAATTAAATGAAAATAGACAATTACTAAATGAAGCGGGAAATTTCTAGTAATTACAATCATAACTTTTAAATTTTAAGACGTCTGTGTTGTTTTCTATCAGAATCAGAACCGTAATTTTTGTGCGCTCTGTTGTAAAGTTTGTGTGCTCTCTCGGCGAGGTGTGTGCGCGCGCACACACGCACAGCTTAGAGGGAACAGTGGGTACAACCTAAACTTTTCAGTCCATGAGACATTCTAAATTCTTAAGGGCAGGTTTACTGAACATTAATGAAATTAGCACACGTTAAGGGAAACTGCCCCTACAGAAATAAAAGGGCTGTGGATACTTAATGTGTGTTAATTTAATAAATGAACATTAAAAGCTTTAGTAAACATGCCCCTTTAAGGTCCGAAAAAAAACTCATAACTGTTCAGGTTCAAAAAAAGAAGACGTATTTCAAGCTAGAAATTATAACCATACATTTACAAGGCAAATGTAAAAGAAATCCCCCCCCCCCCCCCACACACACACACACAAAAAAAAAACCACCTCTTGGCATATTTTCAAAGATTTTTCTTCTTTCCTATTCAACGTAATTTTGAACCAAGAAATAACACTATTCCCATTACAGAAGAATGGGTGGAGGACAAGATCTCTATCTTGGGGGGGAAACAAATGTCATCAACCAAGTACCTCTATGATGATCTTCATTAAGGGAATATTCCGAATTAGAAAAGGTCCAGACTGTCAACAGATATCTCATACTTCTTCTCACTACCTTCCATACCCCTCTCCTTCGATGGCCCAATATAATAAATCCTTGTAATAGAACAAAAGAACATAAGATATGCCATACTAGATCAGACTAAGGTCCATCAAGCGCAGTATCCTGTTTCCAACAGTGGCCAATCTAGGTCATACGTACCTAGCAGTTTCCCCAAAAGACACAGGTTCCACAATGCTTGTACTGGGTCAAGCATTGATATCCTGGGTCCCTTTTTAATAATGGTTTATGGACCTTTACTCCAGGAACTTGTCCAAACCTTTTTTAAACCCAGCTACACTAACAGCCTTTACTACATCCTCCGGTAACAAATTCCAGAGTTTGATTTCACGTTGAGTGAAAAACTATTTTCTTTTATTAGTCTTAAATAGTTTACCCTGTAGCTTCATTGCACGTCCCCTAGTCTTTCTATATTCTGATAACGTAAACAATCGATCTACGTTTACCCGTTCCACTCCGTTCATTAAGTTATAGGTTTCTATCATATCTCCCCTCAGCCGTCTCTTTTCCAGGTTAAAGAGCCCTAACCTTTTTAGCCTTTCTTCATAGGAGTATCCTTCCATCCCCTTTACCATTTTGATGGCTCTTCTCTGAACCTTTTCTAATAACGCTATATCCTTTTTAAGATACAGCGACCAGAATTGCACACAATATTCAAGGTGTGGCCTCACCATAGAACGATATAAAGGCATTACAATATCCTTTGTTTTATTTTCCATTCCTTTCCTTATGATACCTAGCATTCTGTTTGCTCTCTGGCCGCCGCTGCACACTGGGCCGAGGGTTTTAACATGTTATCCACAGTGATGCCTAAATCTTTTTCCTGGGTGGTGGTTCCTAATGTGGAACCTTGCATCGTGTAACTATAGTTTGGGTTGTTCTTCCCTAGGTGCATAACTTTGCACTTGTCCACATTAAATTTCATCTGCCATTTTGATGCCCAGTCTTCCAATTTATCAAGATCCTCTTGCAATTTTCCACAATACTCTTGGGTTTTAAAAACTTTAAATAGTTTTGTGCCATCTGCAAATTTGATAGGTGGCAATGCTGACTTTGAAATAGACAGCACCTCTCAGAGATTTCTTAAACATATCTCCAGGAGAGAACAGATCTTGGGAAAATTCAGAATCCTTAAATTCAAGAATCATGAGATATGATGTTAATTTTTAACCTGCAATGAACTGCAAGCTTATCCTTCATTAGTTCCACCTGTGTCTCCCTGTTTTCTTAGATTTCCTCCTTCAATTTCACCAGCTCATCTTCATGGGACTTATCTACTCGATCTGAGCCACTACTCTCTGCTGGAAATCAAATATAGGTAACAGGGAGACTACTGTAGGTTTTTTCAGTGAGAGAATAATTGTTCTCAAACTGATAGTATCTATCCCAGCAGGGGCCTGCAAAGCTATTCCAACATTATTAAATGATGAAATAGTTGCTAAGGCACCATTTAACTGATGATGATCTAAGTTTCCTTGCTTCAGGTCTGAAGCAACTGTTTCAGCCTGTTGGCTACCCTGATCTCCCAGACTCTCCAATCAAGCACGAAGACCCTCTCTGAGGCAGACTTTTCATCTTCTAGGTTCACTGGCTTTGAACTCCCCATGCTGGAGGAGTCCCTAATGGAGACAGAAGGAGCTGTAAGTTCATCTAGAAAAAAAATACTACTTCTACCAGGAAGTCCACCGTTTCAAGAGAATCTCCAATGGCAACGGGTGAACCTTAACACTGTTTAAGAATTGCTTTGGTGATGGTAGATTGCCGAATCTGTGGGGACCATGTCAGAGAGCAGCATCCGTAATTTCCCCTTGCATTTCCCCATATGTCTGCCCATGGCCAAGGCTTGGGAAATGCCTCAGCTGGAAGCACGAAGCAAAGAGTCTTCTTGGCACACCATCTTGCCTCCCTACCATTCAGACCTGGAGTGGAGTGGCGGCCTAGTGGTTGGGGCAAGGTACCTCGGGCCGAAAGGCCGGGGGTTCAAATCCCACTAGAGGACAGCAAGCTTGGGCCGGAAGGACTGGGGTTTCTAGCCCCACAGGTGCTCCTTGTGGTCTTGGGCAAGCCACTTAACCCTCCATTGCCCATGCTCCCCGTAAAATAGTTATCTCCAAGTTATAATGACCTGTTCAATGTATTTTCAGTTTGCTCAATGTAATCCGCCTTGATATCATGAAAGGCGGCATATAAGAAATGTTAAATAAATAAAATAAATATACTTTATTTACTTTTTTTGAAACCCATTCTAGATGCCTTGCAAAAGAGCAGGGAAGAAAGTTAATGAAATTAAATATGTAGAAATTTTTCTTGCAGCCAACTACAAGGTGAAATTAGGCCTTACCTGATAATTTTCTTTCCTGGAGTCCCTCCAGTTCAGTCCAGATGTGTGGGTTATGTTCATCCACAGCAGGTGGAGACTAAGATCAAACTCCAAACCTCTCACTTAAGTACCCTGTGATCTCTCACTTAAGTAGCCTGTGCTCCCTTGCAGAGCCAGTCTGAACCTCACAAAGCAGCAGAATGGAGTCCCAGACCCCTAAATCTCCACAAGCCCTGCAACGAGCTATGTACACCAAAAGATGGGTCCATCACTTTCAATAGGCTTTGTCCTTTTCTTTTTTCTTTTTTGTGGAAGAGTGCCCATGCAAGACAACCCCCCTCCCCCAAGGACCCAAGTCCACCAGTGGAGAACAAGCAGTGCAACAGCACAGCAGAGCTCCCAAGACTGGAGGAGGGGGGGAGCGGAAGCTAAAAACCACGGCCAAACACAATTAGGCATATCCAAAAGACTTTATTCATAGACCCAACTAAAATGTTTCGGCCGGAGGCCTTCTTCAGGGGTCTAAGGACAGACACAGACATAAAATTAAAATATGAACATTTGTAATATAAATTAATAACCAAAGACATCCAAAAGAAGTATAATACATTACCAAAGAGGACAAAAAGCAATGTCAAAAAGAGGGTGGAACAAACCACTCTTCCCAATCTATGGTGGATGAATAAACAAAAAAGAAAAAGATGTAACATCTTAAACACTCATAAGGGAAATAATTTATATGGTAAACACACCAAAAAGATAAATATGGCATACTATATGTCTTGTATATACAAGTGATGCCAATAAAAGTTACGTTTCATAAGTGATACATAGTATAATCAAGAGAAAAAAGATAAACACTCGATATGCAAAAAATATTAAAATTTGACAATATATTTTAATATATACTGCTTTTAATGTGTAAGTGCCAAATAACATACATAATCACAAACAAAAAAATCATTAGAATGTGATGGTACATGTTAAAGAAACAATATATATTAAAGTATAGATACCTGAAAACATACAAATAAAATATACCAAAGCATAGAGCAACATTTAAAATCATGTACAGATGGTTGCTTATCTCTACCTTTTTCTCTGTGAGTGAGTTATTTTGATATACTCCGCTTTTATTTATAACTATTTGTTTAAGAATCTGCTTATTATTGTCTTTCCTTTATGATACAATCTATAACACTGTTTTATGTCTTTGCTTTTAATAAGATTCCTAGTTTCTTATACTGTTTTACACATTGCATTTTCATATGCTTTTTACACATTCCCATTTTTCCCTCCATGCTTACAGTTACATCGGTACCTTTTTGATTTTTTATTATAATTTTCTAATCTTTTATCTATTACACAATTTGTACATGATTTTAAATGTTGCTCTATTGTTGTTTTTTTTAACATGTACCATCACATTCTAATGATTTTTTGTTTGTGATTATGTATGTTATCACGATGAGAGGCAAGGACCTCGCTCTGCACACAACCCCAGAAACAAGCCAGGACAACAACCTGTACCTTCAGGGAATTTAAAACCAAACGTTTTTCAAGACCATCCTGTAGGAAAGCCAAAATCTCCAGTAGCAAAGCATCAAAAGACAGTAGCCATGTCCCAGGTGGGTCCTGGATTGGACTGGAGGGATGCTAGGAAAGAAAATTAGCAGGTAAGACTTAATTTCACCTTCCAGTTTGTCCCTCCAGTCCAGCTCAGATGCGTGGGACATAAAGCAGTACTATTGTGGGGTGTGGACCGAAATGCTGGCCTGCAGTACCTGAGCCCCAAAATCTGCATCCTGAATAGCCTGTAGATCCAGTCTTTGATGATTCGAAAATTAATGAAGTGAAGTGATGACCACGTTGCCGCCCTACAAATGTCCTGAGGAGGAACAAGACTGAACTCCACCCAAGAAGCTGCCTGAGCACTGGCACAATGGGCCCGCAAATCTTCTGGAACAACGCAACCCTTCAGTAAATATGCGGATTCAATGGTGTCTCGAATTCAGTGGGAAAAAGTTGTTTTAGAAGCAGCCTCACCCAAGGCTCGCCAAACAGCAAAAGGAGGCATTACGAATGCCAAAAAGTCTTCATCACCTTCAAATACCCTGCAGACATCGCGAGCACATGCAGATCCCCAGACTCTGCCACACCAGGAGAACTGGCAAAGGCCAGTAAAGTCACTGCCTGATTGATGTGAAATGCTGAAAAGAACCTTCAAGCAAGGAAGAAACCAGGCAAAGAACCACCCTTTCCTTTGTGATCACCAAATAGAGCTCCCTGCATATGACAGCTGAAGCTCTGAGATGTGGCATACTGAACAAACTGCCACCAGGAACACCATTTTCAGCATAAGATACTTCCAAGAAGCCCCTGAAAGAGGAGCTTCATGAGCACAGAGAGAATCAAATTAAGATCCCAGGACAGAAAAAGGGACGGCAAGGCGGCCTCAAATTCTTAACCTCTCGAAGAAAACGTACCACATCACGATGAGAGGCAAGGACTTCGCTCTGCACCCAACCCCAGAAACAAGCCAGGGCCACAACCTGTACATTCAGGGAATTTTAAACCAAACTTCTGTCAAAACCATCCTGTAGGAAATCCAAAATCTCCAGTAGCAAAGCCTCAGGAGGCCACACGCCTCTCTCCTCACCAAGCCTCAAAGATGCACTAAACTCGCACATAGGCCAGGGACATAAAATGCTTACGAGCCAACAAGGTGTCAATCATCTGAGGGGAATACCTCTTGCACCTACTACTACTGAACATTTGTATAGCGCTACAAGGCATACGCAGCGCTGCATAGACACATGTAAAAGACGATCCCTGATCATCGGAGCTTACAATCTAGTCAAGACAGACAACACAGTAGCTGTAGACATGGGATACAGCTAGAGGGAATGGTAAAGAAACACAAAGGACATCAGGTGAGTCAAAATTCGAAAGCAGTAGTAAAAAGGTGAGTTTTCAGCCTGGATTTGAAACGGATCAGAGAAGGCACCTGATGTACAGACTCAGGTAGTTTGTTCCAGGCATAAGGAGCAGCCAGGTGAAAGGAGCGAAGTCTGGAGTTGGCAATAGAAGAGAAGAGAAGGGTACAGATAAGAGCAATTGCCAGAAGAGCGGAATTCGCTAGGAGGGGTGTAGGGAGAAATAAGAGGAGAGGTAGTGAGGGGATGCAGAATGAATGCATTTATAGGTCAGCAGGAGAAGTCTGAACTGGATGCAGAAATGGATAGGAAGCCAATGAAGAGACTTGAGAAGAGGGATAATATGAGCATGATGAGACTGACAGAAGATTAGCTGCGCAGTAGAGTGCTGAACAGATTGAAGGGGAGAGAGATGACAGAGGGGACCAGCAAGGAGTAGGTTACAATAGTTCCCCCCAAACGTGCCCTCTCAACAGCCAGGTCGTAAGTGAGAACAGACCCACATCTGGCATACAGAAAAGAACCCTGTGTTAGAAGATCCTCTCCCCACCCCATCCCACTCCACCCTGAGGAAGAAGGAAAGGCTCCGCCACTCGAAGTCACTCTAGATCCGCATACCACAGTTGTCTGAGCCAGTACGAGGCCACCAACACCACACACCCTGCATGGGCCTCAACCCACTGCAGAACGTGACTGATCAGCAGCCATTTGGAGGGGAAACAGATAAGTCTGCCACTGGGCCAGAGTTGGACCAACACGTCAAGTCCTTCTGCCATGTGCTCCCGGCACCTGCTGAAGAACCTGGGAGCCTTGGCATTGCCACTATCGCCATTAATCCATCATGGGCACGCCCTAATGCCTCATAGTAGACTGAAAGATCAAGTCAGACAGGAACCACTTCTCTGGATCCAACAGATGACAGCTGAGATAATCTGCCTGCACATTCGCCTTCCTAAGAAAAATCTGCCACTGACAGAGCAAGCAGATGGACCTCTCACCCATAGTAGGAGCAGAATCACCTCCGCCACCCCAGCAATCTCCGAGCATCTCATTGACAGTTGATGTAAGCCATCATCAAATTGTCTGCACTCTCACTCTCCACTGCAGAACAAAAGGGAAAAAAGAAATCCAAGGCCAGATGCACTGCCCTGGTATGTAGATGACTGATAGACCATTGTCTCTCCTCTGTTGAGCACTATCCCTGGGCCATCTGGCCCCGACAATGAGGCCCTCAACCAAAGAGGCCGATATCCATAGTCACCACTATCCAGTCCGCAATCTCAGGAGGCATTCCCATCACAAGGTTTGCAGAGTCGAGCCACAAATTCAGACTCACCCAGGCCTTGCCCCGGAAAGTGAGGCGGATATCCATCAACTGCACCTTTGGGGACTACCAGGCTGAAAGCAGCACCTGGAGAAGACACATGTGAAACCAAGCCAAGGCACCAGCTCCAGGGAGGCCACCATCAGGCAGAGCACCTGCAGATAGTTTCAAACTCTCGGGCGGGAAAACCACCCACAGCCCACACATGATTTTGCAACTTCACTATCCTGCCCTCCAGCAGAAACACCATCCCCTGTAGAGTGTCGAAGCAGGCTTCCAGGTATTCCAAGGATTGAGACAGAGAGACTGGTTTTGGCAAAATTCATGACCCAACCCAGTTCCTGAAGCTGGTGGATCATGTAGGCTGTCACCTTCTGACTCAATTGAAAGGATTTTGACAAAGTATACAGATAGCCCTTGGACAGATCCAGGGACATCAAGAACTCCCCTTCTCGCACAGCCACAATGATGGACCGCAGTGTCTCCATGAGAAAATGAGGTATCCAGAGGGCCCTTTTTACCCCATTCAAATCCAGGGCCGCCAAGATCCTTCTTTCTTCGGCACCACAAAGTAAATCAACACGCACCCCATTCCTCTGGAGGCACAGGAACAATGGCCTTGAGTTGCAGGAGGCATTCAAGCAAGGCCTTGATGAGTGCTCCACAAATAGACATCATAAAGGTGTCTGTGAGAGGCCTGATAAACTCTAGAGCATAACTGTCATGGATCATCTCCATGACCTATGTGACAATTGTAAGAAGGGCCAAGGTGAGATAAAATAGTCTTAGGTGCCTACCTATAGACTTTACCTTCATTGATAGATTTGGTAGTGCTGGGGGCTCCTGCAGCCCCCACCTCTGTCACCCCAGGAGGGCCTTTCGGGAGAAAACAGGATCTCTGAGAATTCACCCCTCGGGCTGGACAAAGCTTCTGTACCTCATGCCCCCAACCTAGAAGAGGAGCCCCAGTCTGCCACCTGGGGTTTACCCTCCAGAAGCCAAGGAACCTTAGTGTGCCCTAAGTCCTTCACCAACTTTTCTAGATCCTCCCCAAACAGCAACATCCCCAAAAAGGGAAATTTACTCAATCTCGCAGACCAGTTACACAGCTACAAGAAACGACGGGCCACCACCATAGTTACCATCAACGTAGCATAAGGTCTTTTTCTGTCATCATATTTCTATGTTTCTATGGGACTGTTGTAGTTGTTGATATGGAAGGACAGACTAGATAGAAAAAGTCCACATGACCTATGGGTCCCTCTGGGATCTTTTGCGACCAACACAAACAGGGCCTTGCCATATAGGAGCCACAGATGGCCCCCTGTAAAGCCAAGGCACAGACCTCAAAGGCCTGCTTAAGCAGTGCCACCATCAGAAGATCCTGAGGGTCATTCAGGGTCGCACACCTTTCCACTGGAATGGTAGTCTTTCTGGTGACTGCAGTCACCAATGCATCCACCTGGGGAAGACGCAAGCAGTCCTTCTCATCCAGAGGGATAGGGTAAAGCCTACCCATACTCCTATGGGCCTGTAGGCCTGCATTAGGGACCTTCCACTCCTTATCAACCAACACTTTCCCGGTGGATGGGAAAGGAGTGAGAAGGCTATTGAATGCCCTCAAGGAGCGGATCCTCCATGGGATACAGCAATAGATCATCCGCAATCCGCAAAGCCACCAAGGTTTTAACAATCAGGGAGGGGTGCTCATCCCTATGAAAAATCTGAATGGCTGAGGAGTTCTCCCCAGCTGGGAGCTCCCCCTCCTTGATTTCCTCAGGTTTGGGATCCTCTAAAAAAAAAAAATCTGATGGACCCTCTAGAGCCCCCCAAAGGAGCCCAATGACTTCATTGAGTCCCCCATCCTCAAAGTCAAGGGACCTCTCCGAGCATGGGCACTTCCCCGCCACCAGGACTGCAAGCACACCCAGCAGGGAGGGGGACCTTAGTCTGTGTGAACACTCACCAAGCCCCAGTTGCATCAGAAAGGCCTGATGCAACAACAGAATGAGCTCTGGTGAAGAGGGGAACTTACCCCAACCACTGAAAATGCCCCCAACAGCACCAGGGTGATCAGAGGACACCAGCTGCAATCCTAGAGATTCCCTTCTCTCTGGAGCAGCAGTGGAGACTGCACTCAAAATTGAGGTTGTTACCAGCAAAACTACAGGTGATCCGGCCTACCCCGCAGGGTGATTGTGGCCAGAAAGCCCCTTCCTCGGCTGCCTCAGATATAGCCGAACCACCAGCTAGACTCTCTGTGGCATCTGCAGTCTCTAATGCTGATACTGCAAAGCCTGACCAGAGAGAACAGGCTCCGGCGGCTGCCACATGTGGCACAACAGTCCATCTCTGCTTCTGCATGCTGTGCGAGCCTCCCACCCCACCCCGAGGAGAGACTCGCAGATCTCAGGGGTTCCTGCTGTGCTGCCACTGCCTCTCCTCAATAAGAACATAAGATATGCCATACTGGGTCAGACCAAGGCCAATCAAGCCCAATATTCTGTTTCCAACAGTGGCCAATCTAGGTCATATGTACCTAGCAGTTTCCCCAAGGGACACAGGTTCCACAATGCTTGTATTGGTTCAAGCATTGATATCCTGGGTCCCTTCTTAATAATGGTTTATGGACCTTTACTCCAGGAACTTGTCCAAACCTTTTTTAAACCCAGCTACACTAACAGCCTTTACTACATCCTCTGGTAACAAATTCCAGAGTTTGATTACACGTTGAGTGAAAAAATATTTTCTTTTATTAGTCTTAAATAGTTTACCCTGTAGCTTCATTGCATGTCCCCTAGTCTTCCTATATTCTGATAAGGTAAACAATCGATCTACGTTAAACCGTTCCACTCCGTTCATTAATTTATAGACTATCATATCACCCCTCAGCTGTCTCTTTTCCAGGTTAAAGAGCCCTAACCTTTTTAGCCTTTCTTCATAGGAGTATCATTCCATCCCCTTTACCATTTAGGTGGCTCTTCTCTGAACCTTTTCTAAAATCGCTATATCCTTTTTAAGATATGGCGACCAGAATTGCACACAATATTCAAGGTGCGGTCTCACCATGGAACGATATAGAGGCATTATAATATCTTTTGTTTTATTTTCCATTCCTTTCCTTATCATACCTAGCATTCTATTTGCTCTCTTGGCCACCGCTGCACACTGGGCCGAGGGTTTTAACATGGCATCCACAATGACGCCTAAATCTTTTTCCTGGGTGGTGGTTCCTAATGTGGAACCTTGCATCGTGTAACCATAGTTTGGGTTGTTCTTCCCTAGGTGCATAACCTTGCACTTGTCCACATTAAATTTCATCTGCCATTTTGATGCCCAGTCTTCCAATTTATCAAGATCCTCTTGCAATTTTCCACAATCCTCTTGGGTTTTAACAACTTTAAATAGTTTTGTGTCATCTGCAAATTTGATAACCTCACTCGTTATTCCACTTTCCAGGTCATTTATGAATATGTCAAAAAGCAGCGGACCCAGCACAGATCCCTGGGGTACACCACTCTTCACCTTTCTCCATTGGGAAAATTGGCCATTTAGCCCTACCCTCTGCTTGTTATCTTTTAACCAGTTCCTGATCCACAATAGTACACTGCCTCCTATCCCATGACTCTTTAGTTTTGCCAAGTCTCTCATGAGAGACCTTGTCAAAGGCTTTCTGAAAGTCCAGATACACAATATCAACCGACTCACCTTTGTCCACCTGATTATTCACTCCTTCAAAAAAACATAACAGATTAGTAAGACAAGATCTTCCTTGTCTAAAGCCATGTTGGCTGTCTCCCATTAGGTCATGACTATCTACATGCTGAGTAATTTTATTCTTTATGATGGATTCTACCATTTTTCCCGGTACTGATGTCAGGCTCACCGGTCTGTAGTTTCCTGGATCACCCCTGGAACCCTTTTTAAAAATTGGTGTTACATTGGCGATCCTCCAATCTTCAGGTATTAGAGATGATTTTAATAATAGTTCACAGATTACTAATAGCAGGTCTGCAATCTCGTATTTCAGTTCTTTCAACACCCTTGGATGTATACCATCCGGCCCAGGTGATTTGCTACTCTTCAGTTTATCTAATAGTTGTAATACATCTTCCCGATGTATCGATATTTCCTTCAATTCTTCCACACCTTTAAATACCACTTCAGTCATGGGTAACATCCCTACATCTTCCTCAGTAAAGACTGAAGCAAAGAATTCATTCAGTCTCTCCGCTATCGCCTTCTCGCCTCTTAGTGCTCCTTTAACCCCTTTATCATCTAATGGACCAACTGACTCTCTCACAGGTTCTTTGCTATGAATGTACTTGAAAAGGTCTTTACTTCGCGTTTTTGCTTCTGCAGCAAGCTTCTTCTCAAATTCTTCCTTTGCCTGCCTTATCAATGTCTTGCATTTGACTTGCCAGTTCTTGTGCTGTTTCCAGGTTTCGTCGTTTGGCTCTTTTTTCCATTTCCTGAAAGATGCTTTTTTGGCAACAGCCGCCTCTCTGACCTCACCTTTAAACCATGCTGGCAGTTTTTTTGACTTCCTTCCACTTTTCTTAAAGCATGGAATACAGCTGGTCTGGGCTTCCAAGATAGTATTTTTCAACAACAGCCAAGCCTGATGTACGTCTTTAACCTTTGCAACTGCTCCTTTTAGTTTTTTCTTAACTGTTTTCCTCATTTTATCAGTCTCCCTTTCGAAAGTTAAAAGGTAGTACTGTGGATTTCCTTACTATCCCTCCTCCACTAATTAAATCAAAGGGGATCATGCTATGATCACTATTGCCAAGTGGCCCCAACAACCTTATATCTTGCACTAGATCTGGTGTTCCACTAAGGATTAGGTCTAATATGGCTTCCCCTCTGGACGGTTCATGAACCAGCTGCTCCAAGAAACAGTCATTTATTTCATCTAGGAACTTTATCTCCCTAGCATGTCCTGACGTGACACTGACCCAATCGATACCGGGGTAGTTGAAATCACCCATTATTATTACTGTGCTGTAACTTTTGTTAGCTTCCTTGATTTCTTTGAGCATTTCATCATCCATTTGGTCATTCTGGCCAGGCACTCGATAGTACACCCCCACTGCCATTGCCTTCCCCCTTTTACATGGAATTTCAATCCATATAGATTCTACAGCAGATTTTGTTTCCTGCAAAACTTTAATCCTTTCTGACTCAATGCCCTCTCTAACAGAGAGCAACCCCTCCACCAATTTGATCAGCTCTATCATTACAATATAGTTTGTACCCAGGTATCACAGTGTCCCACTGGTTGTCCTCCTTCCACCATGTCTCTGATATTCCAATCATATCTAACCTTTCATTTAGTGCTATATATTCTAACTCTCCCATCTTATTTTTTTAAACTTCTAGCATTTGCATACAAGCATTTTAGAGAATGTATTTTATTCATATTAATTTGGCTATTGTTAGACATGGGTAATTTAGGATCTTTAAGCTCTGTCTGCTCCATACTTGAGGGCATTTGGGCTACATTACTCTTTTGTGGAACCTCTCTGCTTTTGGTTGTATCCTTCAAAGATACATTCTTCCGAGCCATCCGCTCTTGGGCGACTGTCGGCTTTCCCCTAATATCTAGTTTAAAAGCTGCTCTATCTCCTTTTTAAAGGTTAATGCCAGCAGCCTGGTTCCATCCCGGTTAAGGTGAAGCCCATCCCTTCGGAAGAGCCCCTCCTTTCCCCAGAATGTTCCCCAGTTCCTAACAAATCCAAAACCCTCATCTCTGCATCATTGTCTCATCCACGCATTGAGACTCCGGAGCTCTGCCTGCCTTTTGGGTCCTGCGCGTGGAACAGGAAACATTTCGGAGAATGCTACCCTGGAAGTTCTGGATTTCAACTTCCTACCTAAAAGCCTAAATTTAGCCTCCAGAACCTCCCTACCACATTTTCCTATGTCATTGGTACCGACATGTACCAAGACAGCAGACTCCTCCCCAGCACTATTAAGACCTTATCTAGGTGGCGCGTGAGGTCCGCTACCTTCGCACCAGGCAGGCATGTTACCAGGCGATCCTCACGTCCACCAGCCACCCAGCTATCTATATGCCTAATGATCGAATCACCAACTATAACGGCTGTCCTAACCCTTCCCTCATGGGCACATGGCCCTGGAGAAACTTCCTTCGGTGCGAGAGGGTTTTACATCACCTGGAGGACAGGTCCTAGTCACAGTTGCAGATCTCTCTCCAGAAGTAACAGTCCCTATTTCTAGTCTAGTCCTGCCTGTCTTTTTTTTTTTTCAATGCAAAACAGGATCAATCCCTGGCCCCCTCCCAGAATTTGGGGGGGGGGGGGGAAGAGGAGGAGAAGGGGGAGCAGCCATCTCCCACCCAATTGGAGGTTCCTGAAGAGTAGCTGTGGGACAGGCGGGGGGAGGGACCCAGCGCCACTGGGTTCTGCAGCCCAAAACTGAGGCCTAGCACTTAAAAATAACAGAAGGTGTGTTCATCCACCTGCTGGAGAGTGCAAAATACTGGCTCTTAAAGGGAGCACAAGCTACTTAAGTGAGAAGTTTGGAGTTTGTCCTCAGTCTCCACCTGCTGGTGAATGAACATAACCCATGTGTCTGGACTGGTCTGACGGGACAAACGAACATTTTGTTTCTTAAACAAAGCTCCTGCTTCATTTAATTTTAGAAAGAAATTTATAAAATTGCTGACAAATGAATTGTGTCAAAAGAAGAAGGGCAAATGAATTTAAAGGGTAACTAGAGATTCATAGTGTTCATTCATCATCATCCTCCTAGCAACAGCCTAGTGGAAGTCCAGGGGAAACAAAGCATCAGGCTCCAATCTCCCTGAAACAAGACCTATGACATTGTTTTAGATACCCTGCAATTTCCAAATGTGAATGGCGATTTTAGAAATAGCTGAATTTACATGTTAATGTCCATACAATATAGAATTGTAAGGGGGCATGTTGGGGACCAATTTAAGCATGGCCTGAGCAGGCCAAGAATCTACACGTGTATTCCCATTTTCAGGAGTGGAGGAGTAGCCTAGTGGTTAGAGCAATGGCTTGGTAACCAAGAGACCATGGTTTGACTCCCACTAGCACTACGTGTGGCCTTGGGCAAGTCACTTAACCCTCCATTGCCACAGAAGAAAGGCCTGGCAATCTACTTCCAGTCACACTGCCAAGAAAATCTTGATACTGCTGGGTCACCAGAGGTCAAAACTGACTCAAAGACACACATTGCATTTGCATTCCCAATTTCATAAAAGGAATTCTTATCTAGGACCTAAAATTTCTACTTTGGGAATCACTGTTACTCCCTGTTTTTCTTTAACAATTGCTCGTTTTGCCAGCCCTTTACAGGCGAGTTTAAGGGAGTTAGCCTCCTTTACCTATCATTGTTTATTACACCCTCTAAATTGAAAATAAAGATTGTGTCCTCTGCATATGATTATCAGCATTTATACATACAGTATAGGTTAGCATAATAGCCCACTTACATGGGGGTCCTCCGTTGATTTTTCCCATGTGCCTATTTGTAAAGCACAGTTACTTACCTGTAACAGGTGATCTCTGGGAACAGCAGGAATAAGTCTTCACATATGGGTATCGTCGGTACCGACGGAGCCTGTGTGGGAACGCTCCCCAGCGTCCAGTAAGAAAGCTTTTGGGAGCATCCCACAGCACCTGCACGCTGCCTTCCCGCCTTTCCTAACCGCCTCTCTCCAGTTAGAGTTTTAAAGCTGAGACAAAGAGAGAGAGAGGAAAGGAAAGATAGATAGAGAGATACAACTCCTAGGGGAGGTGGGTGGGTTGTGAAGACTTATTCCTGCTGTTCCCAGAGATCACCTGTTACAGGTAAGTAACTGTACTATCTCCAGGAACAAGCAGGAATGAGTCTTCACATATGGGGACTCCCCAGCTAGAGATGCCAGGGAGATCTCCAAAGTTGTAAGTCCCTGAGAAGGGCTCTACCTCACCCCATGGATCTCGGGCATCCAACCAGGGATGGGGGGTAGGAGTTGATTAGGTATGGAACAGGTGTTTGAGAATAGCCTGACCAAACAAGGCATCCCGGCGGGCGTCCTTGTCCAAGCAGTAATGGGCTGTAAAGGTATGAACCGAGGCCCAGGTGGCCGCTCGACAGATTTGGTCGATGGACACAGAGTTTAGATGAGCCATAGAGGCTGCCATGGCCCTCACATTGTGAGCTGTGACATGGCCCTCCAGAGAAAGGTTCTTACTCTGGTAGGCAAAAGAAATACACTGAGCAATCCAATTGGACAGAGTTCTCTTAGAGACTGGAAGTCCTAAATGAGAGGGATCAAAAGCAACAAAGAGTTGAGAAGACTTTCTATGTTGCTGTGTTCTTTGTAAGTAAAAAGCAAGTGCTCTCTTACAATCCAGGGTATGAAGATTCCTCTCTGCACTTGATGCGTGAGGTCCTGGAAAAAAGACAGGTAAATACATCTCCTGGTTCAGATGAAAAGGTGAGACCACTTTAGGCATAAAGTGTGGATTAGTTCTGAGGACTACCTTGTCATGATGGAACCTTGTATAAGGAGGATTAGCCACCAAGGCTTGCAGCTCACTGATACGGCAAGCTGAGGTGACTGCAATGAGAAAAATAACCTTCCAGGAAAGAAATTTCATGGAGGTAGTAGCTAAGGGTTCAAAGGGTGGCTTCATGAGCTGGCCAAGAACCAAATTCAAATTCCATGCCACTGGAGGTGGTCTAATGGGAGGTTTAGTTAAAAGAAGGCCTCTCATGAATCTTGCAATAAGAGGATGAGAGGAAATAGGCTGTCCATTGAGAGGCTTAAGGGATGCTGCAATAGCACTGAAATGGACTTTTACTGAATTCGTTTTAAGGCCTGTATGGGATAAATGCAGCAAATACTCTAGTAAAGAATTCAGAGGTATTGCAAGAGGGTTAAGATCCTTCTCTGCACACCAAATGGTAAACCTTTTCCATTTAAAAGCATAGGAACGTCTAGTGGAAGGCTTTCTGGAAGCATGAAGAATATCCTTCACATGCTGAGAAAGATGCAAATCTTGAAGGTCTAGGCCTTCAGCAACCAGGCCCTGAGATGAAGAGACTGAGGATTTGGGTGCCACAACGTTCCCTCCTCCTGGGACAGGAGGTCTGGAGCAGATCCTAAGTCCAGGTAGGGAGCTTGAGAGAGATGCAGAAGTAGAGGGTACCACACTTGGCGTGGCCAACGTGGTGCTATGAGGATCATAGACCCCTTGTCTCTCTGAAGCTTGAACAGTGTCTTCGAAATTAGGGGAATGGGTGGAAAGGCATAGAGGAAGCATTGCCCCCAACGGAGGAGGACGGCATCCCTGGCCTGAACTCCCTGACACGGAATCCTGGAACAGAACCGGGGAAGTTTGGCATTCCACGGACTTGCAAAGAGGTCTATGTCTGAGGTTCCCCAAATTCGAAAGATCCTGGCTATCTGGTCCCCATGGAGGGACCATTCGTGTGGAAGCAGAACTCGACTGAGTCTGTCTGCCCAAGAGTTTTGAACCCCTGGAAGATACACTGCCATGAGATGAATTTGATGCTCTCTGGCGAAGGCCCACAATCTCAAAGCTTCGTTGCAAAGCACCAGAGAGCCAGCCCCGCCCTGCTTGTTCACATAGAACTTGGCTACTTGGTTGTCCGTGTGGATGAGGACTGTCTTGTAGCTGAGCAGGGTGTGGAAGACTCCGAGCTAGAAAAATTGCTCTGAGCTCCAAGAAGTTGATATGTAGAGATGTCTCCTGTGGAGACCAGATGCCCTGGGTGGAGAGATCTTGTAGATGAGCTCCCCAACCCTTTGGAGAGGCATCTGTTGTGAGGGTTGCTTGGGGTAGCAACTGTTGAAAGGGGGACCCCAGCAATAGATTCTGAGTGGGCTTCCACCACTGGAGAGACCAAAAGAGGCGACTGGAGGTTGCTATTTTGTCTGACAGGCACCCTGATGCCTGGGTCCATTGGGTGGACAGAGTCCACTGAGCTGCCCGCATGTGAAGGTGAGCGTAAGGAACCACATGCACGGTGGATGCCATGTGGCCTAACAGTTGTAACATCTCTCGAGCAGTTAAATGGGACTTTAACTGAACTTGTGAGGCTAACTGCACCAATCGTAGGCAACAGGCTTGGGGAAGATAGGCCCTTGCAGTTGTGGTATCCAGCAAGGCCCCTATGAACTCTAATCACTGAGTAGGGGTGAGATGTGATTTTGGGATGTTTATTACCAGTCCCAGATACTGAAGAACACGCCTTGTGCAGGCTAGGGAAGCCCTGGCCTCTGTCTGGGATGGAGCTCGGATGAGCCAGTCGTCCAGATATGGGAATACAAATATTCCTAGAGTGCGTAGAAATGCAGCTACTACTGCCATGCATTTTGTGAACACTCTTGGAGCAGAGGCCAGACCGAAAGGAAGCACTCTGTATTGGTAGTGCTTTCCTTGATAAAGGAACCGAAGGAACCTTCTGTGTGTTGGATGGATGAGGACATGGGTGTACGCATCCTTGAGATCTAGAGAACAAAGCCAATCCTGACTCTGAAGGTATGGAAGGAGAGCACCGAGAGAAATCATCTTGAATTTCTCCTTGCATAGAAACTTGTTCAATTCTCTGAGATCTAATATGGGTCTGTAGCCCCCTGTTTTCTTTGGGATAAGAAAATAGGGGGAGTAGAACCCTGAACCCTGTTGAAGAAGGGGTACTTCTTCTATTGCCCTTTGGGCAAGAAGGGTAGCAATCTCCTGACCCAGGTGGTCGAGGAGAGATGTTGGAGAATTGAACTCTCTCACCATGGTGTGAGGAGGAAGGTTTAAGAAATAAAGCTTGTACCCCTCCCTTATGATGGAGAGGGTCCATTGCTCTGCTGTGATTTGTTCCCATCTGGGAGCAAAGTGAGCTAACCTTCCTGGAATGGTGAGAGGCTCTGGTTCTTCTAGAGCCAGAAAGGCTAAGTTCTCTAGTTGTAAGTCAAAGGCCCTGAGGAGGCTGAAGCTGTTGGGTCGTAGCAGTCCTTGCAGCCTTAGGCTTGGCTTGTTTAGGTTGTTGCTGACGCTTTGCAGCAAAACGACCTGCAGAAGATGCCTGGTGACCATAACCAGGATAATATTTCCCTTTTTTGGGAAAGAATGCCTTTTTGAATAACCTTTTTCTAGCAGGAGCAGAAGTAGACTTTGAAAGTCTATCTAAGGCAGAATTCTCAGCATCCATCTGAGTGGCCTTTGCTTGCCAATCCTTGCCAAAAAGGTTTTCACCTGTACAAGGAAGATTCCCTAATCCATCCTGGACCCAAGGTTCCAAATCAGAAGCTTGTAACCAAGCAAGTCTGCGTGCACCTATGGCAATAGCCGAGGCTCTGCTGGCACACTCAAAAGAGTCAAAGGCTGCAGTTTGCAGATAATCTGTAACTTCCTTTAGAAACATCCCCATATAGAGACTATAGGAGTTGATTCTGGCAGTAAGCATATTGGCCTGGAAAATTCTCCGGCCAAAAGCATCCAAGGTTCTGCATTCTCTTCCTGGAGGATTAGATGAGTGTCTTTTTGCACTCTTTATCTTTTTCATAGCAGACTCCACCACAATAGAGTGGTGAGGAAGCTGAGCCTTATGAAAGCCAGGACAAGGAGGAACACAGTACATAGTGTCCAACCTGCGAGAATGAGGGAAGGTAGTAAGAGGTGTCTCCCATATGCCCAACATGTGATCATAAAGGATCTCATGAATTGGTAAAGTAGCTGCCTCTTTAGGAGCCTTAGGATATTGTAAAATATCTAATTTCTTGGCTCTAGGCTCTGGTTCAGGGGCCACTGAAATAGAGAGGCCCCTGGCCACTTCCCTAATGAAGTCTTGAAAAGACAAGTCTTCTGGAGGAGACATTCTTCTTTTTGGAGAAGAGGGCTCCTGAGGGAGAAGAGGGCTCCTGAGGAAGGAGTACCGATGCTTCGAGAGAAGCCTCTGAGTCAGAGTCTTCGGAGGAATCGAAGTATCGCCTGTCTGGATGCTCTTGCAGAGCCCGATACGCGTACTGAGTGGTATCGACATCGGGAGTGATCGGTACCGATTTGGTACCGATGGGCGTTACAGGACAGGGTACCGCTGCAGTCGACACCGAAGCCGATGTCGATGCAATCAGTACCGGCACCTGAACCGATATCGGTGCCAGTGCCGGAACCGACAACAGAGTTTGTTGCGGTACCGGAGGCGTCGCAGCTTGTATGAATGCAGTGATGGCATGCTGCATGGTCAGAATATTCTGATCCATCGACGCAACCAATGTCTGGATGTCGGTACCAGTGGAAACCACCGGTACCCCAGAACATGGCAACAGGTGATCGGTCGAGGCCACGCCATCGATGTCAACCTGTGACCCCATAGATGAAGCTTTGGAAGCCGGAGCTTCCCGCCGGGGTAATTTTGCCGGTGCAGGATCCTCGAGAGCAAGCCCGGAGGCATCTTGATACTTAGAGGGAGATCTACCCTTCGAGGACCGGCTGGACTTATGTTTGGTTACCTGAGATCCATGGGAGGACGAAGAAGCCCTGGAAGATGTCGATGCCACTGAAGCTGCATCAGAGGGAAACAGGGTACTGAGCTTTGCCGCTCGATTCTGTCGACCTCTTTTAGACATCATGGAACAGGACTCACAATCGGTGATGGAGTGGTCAGGACCCAAACATTTTAGACACCAGTCATGGGTGTCGGCCAAAGAAATAAAGAAAAATAAAGAACTTCTTCAGCGGTGACAGGAAGACGACCTGCTGGCTCCGCGGAAAAGAAGAACTGGGGAAAGGCGGGAAGGCAGCACGCAGGCGCTGTGGGATGCTCCCAAAAGCTTTTTTACTGGACGCTGGGCGCAGGCTCCGTCGGTACCGACGATACCCATATGTGAAGACTCATTCCTGCTTGTTCCTGGAGATAAAGGCTTCTGCAGCTCCACATGTTAAATATGCAGGCACCGTGTGTCTTTATATGTATTTTTTTAAAAAGGCTTCACATTTGGTAGATCCTTTTCTAAAATACTGGCAGAACTGTGTATGTCCAGACCTGGACATCTCAATTCTCATTTCCATGTACTATCTAAAATTTGCCTTTCAAGCTGATCTTTAAGAACTCAACTGGCTTCCTCTTAAACATGCTCACATAGAGCCAGAACAACTTTTGTTGAGTATGCAGTACACCAGAGCCACTCCCAGGGAAACCGGCTTCTCTCTAGTACCTAAGGTTAGAAGGAACTCCAAAGCTGTTACTCATTCTGATGTTAAAAGGCTCTTGCAATATTAGGGCCTGATTTGTTAAGGTCATGCTTTCCATTCAGAGTCTATAGGAAAAAAACCTAGCTATCAGGTCCTTAGTGTACAACATTTTATTTTTCAATTACTGACCCATCCACAGTTACAGTACATAATGACAAATTTCTACGTCTTTCCCAGCACATCCCACAACTCACATTTATTTTTCAAAATCTTAACTTTGGTTATTGCCTAAAGATTACTAAACCCTTTGTTCCATTTTGCTACAATCTTCTGGCCCAGCATCTTTACACTGCTGCAATTACATATTATAGAGCATTCATAAAAAGCATTTTAGATAAATGCCTTGCTATGACATTCAGCCTTGCTGTAACAGATTGAAGGTTTCAATAGAAAATATCAAATAATTTTCTCCCAGAAAGTCAATCAGCCGCCAGTGTCTGGTGTATGCGATTGTTTCATACAAGCAGACACCTTTTCGTGTCCGTCAAAGCTTTTACTTGCCATCAGGACTGCACCAAGCTCAAAATGTGCCCTGTGGGATTTGTGAATTTTGAGCCCCCCTGCTTCTCCAGCCATATGCAGGAAGTCGCTCTTATTAGGCTTCTTGAAAGCCTAGTGATAATGCTAGCGCCCCTTTGTGCTTGCGCCCTGTGTGGCCACACCGCTGGTACAGCCTTTGGTATGGCCCTGTTTGCCATGTACAGCAGATGTGTTACCAGATCACCCTTTCCCACTTTTCATTAACAGACAGGGATTCATTTGTAGAGCTATAGCATACAAATGTCCTTATAGTACCGCCTGTGGACCCAGCATGACATCATGCATCCCAAATCATCAGTGCTAAGTTACCCTCTTGGTTCCACAATGTACCTTCTAGTTAATGGATCAATTAATCATTAAGACGTGCTTGCAATGAAAGTTGGCATCTTGTCTTGATAACAGAGATTACAGGATATAAAACCAGAAATTGTGCAGGGTTAGCACAAAATTTAACATGTTAATTATAGTACTAAAATCATTTTTATTTTTTACAAGGGAAAATCCACTGAATCTACCCCTTACCTTATTAGATACCCAAGAGCTCGGGAAGGGCACACAACACGTGGCAATAAAGGAAATTAGACGGTACACTATTACCATCCTTATTTAGCAACATTTTATGTAAGAGATCTACAAAGCTAAATGGGCAACAACTAGCCATGGCCAATGTCCCTGAGTCTGAACACTTTGCTGTTTGGTTCAAGTAGGGTCTACGGAAAGTATGACTGAGAAGACTGACATTGTATCCAACTTTTAAACCTTTCCTGGAATGACATTTCTCACTCTTGAGTAATACATCTGACCCGTGACCCCCATACCAGAGATTTAAGAAAAATGTTTTCTCTTTCCATATATTTGAATTCTTATCAGTACAGCTGCAAACACTTCAGCATCACAATTAATGAGAAGGTAAAATTATTCAGAAAACCCCTCAAGGAGGCAATTTCTTAGTTGTAATAGTCAAATCAGACAATGCCACACATATTGGAGTTTAGTCTAAAAAATGTAAATGACATAATATATTCCAGATTCTTAAGGGAAAAAATAAATGTTTCAAGGTTATATTCCCAGACACACTCAAAAGGCAGATCAGAGAAGCAATTGAAATGATTCATCTGAATTACCTTAAAACTCAACGAAAATGAGGAGCTTCTCTGCATAAACAGCAGTGGCAAGTTCTAAAGGTCTTTTTCAAAGGTCTCCAAGGCAAAGTAGGGAAAGAAATTAGCACAAGCATCATTCTATTTTTACACTGCTGGCAGAAGGCACTGAAAACTTATCAACCAAAGTTACCTTGACTGATTTGTAATATGCAATAGTTGCATGACTTTTAATGTTCAGTATTTTATTTCAATCACCTGCCAAAGTCCACAAAACTGACACAATGATAGTGACACAGAAGACCTTGGAAACCAGAGATTTCCTTTTACTCTTAATAAACCATTGTCCAACTCATTCAATAATGGAATATGCTACATGGGTCAATGACAGCAGTTCAAATAAACAAAAGAAGCCTTTATGCTCTATCTAGACATCGCAAGGTGCTCATTCAATTCCTTCTGCATCAGGGGGCAGTGTTCCTTACCTAATATGTATACATTTGCTGAATGTTATTCAGCCTTTGTTGCCTCTGACCCTCGCTTGGCATTTAATTCCCAATCCACCAGGGTATTCATGCTTGATGGCACTGATGCACACAGTGAATGCTTTATTTATGTAATGGCACAGGGAATGAAGCTATAAACTGTATTAGACAATATCCTGCTTAGGGTTGCTGACAGTGTCACAATGCCGATGACCCAAATCTTCAGTGGTGAACCTGTCAATGGAATTTAGACGACTGTATTTATGAACTGTCAAAGAGAATTAAAGGAACAAGAAAAAAATGCTATATCCTGTATCTTGCAAATCAGAAATTTGAAAGTTTGGATATCGCCAAGATTGCTAACTACTGTACTTCCCCTCCTTCATTTTTACCAAATGGACTCAATGAATGTCCTCTCCTTCCTCCCCTGATATTTTTTGTGCACTTCTTTGAAATTTGATATCCTATGAAGAGGAAAACGCTTTATATTACCAGTGGTATAAAGTTACAGTAAAATACTGCTACACAAAACATTCACAGATTTCAGGCCAAACTGTTTAGGCAAACCCAAGACCCTGTTTTTCAGACAATAAGATTTTTAATAACTTGACCTACTACAAAAAAACAGGGATCCTGAAATATCCTTGCACCATCCCATGTGCAAAGCATCAAAATATAGTACAAAAATGCCTCTGAAGCACAGAAAAACAACAACTTTTCGAATAAGAGGTTATCTTAGGGCATGACCTGGACCAAGAGCATTCTGGTTCATTGTTTCCTTCCTGCCAAGTCCATCCTACCCCACTAAGTACAGTGCTCAGTGGAGGGTAGAGGAGACCAGGTGTCCCATACTCAGAGGATAACCTAAATTGCTGAAAAAACAATTTTTAAATATTCCTTCCACTGTTCTGCAATTCTAGCTGACCAAGCTAAAATTCTTCTTAAGTTTCCATTCCATTCCATTAGTTCTTAAATACTATTATGCAGTAGTGATTTCTAATTTGGCAAACCATGCGCATGCAATAACAGAAAAGCCAACTGGCATTGTAACTGCTGTTGCAAAACTTCTTGTTAGACAGAAAATCACGGTAAGACAAGATAACAGCAAGAGGTGCTTCAACTCAAGATTCAAACCAGTGGATCTCGACCCAGTCCTCTGGGATTCCCAGGCCAGTCAGGTTTTCAGGATATCCACAATGGAAGCAGTGCATGCAGATCTCTCTCATGCATATTCATGGTGAATATCCTGAAAACCTGGCTGGCCTGGGAATCCCAGAGGACTGGGATAAAACCGATTTAAACCATCCTCAAATCCCTGAATCAAAGCTCCGTAACAGTCTGCTGAATCGTCTGTTGCTTTTAATTACATACCTTCTAAAAGTCCCCTGCTGTGTTTTTAAATACTAAATGCTTTCCAGAGCTATGTGACATAACTCATTATTCCAATTCATTGGTACAAAACGTCAATTTTAAATCTGCTCGTTGATGCCCAGTGTAGTCAAAAATGGAAGGTTTGTTGTTCGTTTTTATTGTGCACAACAGCATAAGTCAGTTTTATCAAATCCAAATCTTGTAAAATACACAGATGCTTGCATTATACTATCTGATACTCTACAACATCAGAAGGTTGTGGGGTTTAATCCCCTTCCTTGGTAAAGGATTTTAAATGTTCATGGAAGAACCAAGATTGGCGGCACATAATTCATTTACTCACTGAACAATTACAATCTAAACAGAAACTCAAGTTTCCTTACAGTCGAGCATGCTAGATGCTCTATCACTATCCATAAGGACATTAATGAAAACTGGCAGTCTGCTGTTACATTGCAATCTTGCTTCCTTTAACCAGGCTGTCAGCAAGGCTGCTACCAGCTCTGGTGGTGGTCATAGTGATGCAGCACCTTATAATACAAGACGGATTCCACCTATAATACCAACTTGCTAGCAGTGACAAGTGTTGGACTTTTAGCCACAAATGGACTGAGCCTTCCCATCTGCTGAGCAAGTCAGGCAACAATGCCATTTTTTTTTTTTATTAGGAGATAACTGGAAAAGATTATGCATTTGCAAGCCACATTAAAAAAATAATTTTAATAAAAACTTGTAAACATGAGACTTTTAGGAAATATCTCTGATTTTCACACATGGATGTATGGATATGAGAGCATGCTTTCATATTCATACAGTCTCAAAGTCAGCAAATAGTATGTGCTCGGAGGTGACCTATACTGTATATGTTGGTTGGTCTTTTATTTTATATTTATATATAATATACATATATATTAAAACACAAACGCACATATATACACATAAAATATCATATACCTGGGGAAGCGGTCTCTGTTGCTGATACACTAGAGGAAGCAGGGTATGTACATGCTAGAGTGAATGTGCACCCTATCAAGGGACAGATTAACAAATATACAGATAGGGACCCTGGTTATCTGAACTAAACGGGGGCACAGAATACTTGTTTTAATCATAAATCATATGGAAAGGGTGTCAGATATGGGGAATAGCCTCCCAGAAGAGGTGGCAGAAGTTAGGTCTGTATCTGAATTCAAGAAAGTATGTGACAAGCACAAAAGGTCTCTAAGGGAGAGGAGAGGAAGGAATTGTAGGGCTTAGTCATCGATGGGACAGACTGGCTTGCCTATACGCTATGTCTATCTGCAAACCAACAATGATGCCCCTTCCTAATTGCTCTCTCTGTGCACTCCCCTTCCCCCTTCCTCCATAAGCCATCCCTTGTTGCTCTCCTGTATCAGAGTATCCATACTTCTTCCCCCACCTAAAAGGTTTTCACTAAAGTGCTTTGATGATCCTTTGGAAATTGGCATAGGAAGCTAGGTAGCTAGCTAAATAAATAGATAGATAACTAATAAATAGTTTCTATGTCCCAGGATGGGTAAAGCAAAACTGAAAAACACTATTTCAGACCAGCTGATGTTCATACAGCCTGGCCTCTCTCAAACTAAGCACCAAAAAGCAGATCTGAGCACCTCTTACATTAAATTTAAGCAGCACATCAGAATATGGACTGACAGAATCAATGGAATTTAAGATGTTCTTGTAGTATCACCTCTAATCAAAGATATGGAGCTCTCCACAACATTGTGATGTCTAGATTAGGCAAAACAAAATCATTTCGTTTGTGTCATTTGTGGATTAGCTTTCCTTTAAATATACTTTAGTTGTGCATCATTTTCTTTCCATAAATTTTAATTTCAGGGAAATTCTGTTAGAGATAGATAGCTATAGCTGCTGCCCAAAAGAAAAACATAGCTCAAAAGTTACTAGAGGTTTCAGGCCAATGAACCCAACTAACTTTGTTTCTTATGGTCAGCAGCTGTCTAACCTTTGGGTTAGAAGAGCGTCATGTCTCCATGAAAGCTGGCTCCAGCCAGCCTGCCCTTAACTGTGATTTGTACTGGCTGGTGATCTTGCTTCCCCTTTCCTTATTGGCCCAAAGTTTCATCTGGAGCTCTCCGCAAAACCTTCCTGGATCTTTTGCCTTGTGATCTATTGATTCTTGCTCTCCTATAGACTTATTCAATTTTTTTTTCTTTTGCCACATTCTTGTACCAGAAATTCTGTGAAACCATGTCTAACTAGACTATCAGAGAAATTTACCAACCCTAATCCAGATGCTGGTTGTCCAATTGATGGACAGAATTTTGGATTTTTTTAATGTCATTTTTGGATTTAAAACTATACTGAACATAGAAAAGTGTAGTTGATATTTTCCATGTCATTTCAAACGAATACACATCCCTAATCTACATCTATCATCTGAGTACTGCTGTAAAATCAGAAGCGAGGGGCATCTTGAACAATTTTCAGAAGACTGTGAGAAACTAGATAAACAAAGTAAACAAAGTAAACAAAGCAATGGGACCGGATGGGATACACCCTAGAATACGGAGGGAACTTGGGGACATTCTAGCAACTCCACTGACTGACCTTTTCAATGCTTCGTTGGAGTCGGGAGTGGTGCCAAAGGACTGGAGAGAGGCTCATGTGGTCCCTTTACACAAAAGATTAAGTAAGGATGTGGATGAAAACTACAGGCCAGTTAGTTTAACTTCGGTGGTGAGTAAAGTATTGGAAATGCTGCTAAAAGAGAAAATAGTGAGCTTTCTGGAGTCCAGCATATTACAGGATCCAAGGTAGCATGGATTCACCAGAGGCAGGTCTTGTCAGACAAATCTGATTGATTTCTTCGACTGGGTTACCAGGGAGTTGGACCGAGGGAGAGCTCTAGATGTGGTGTATTTAGATTTCAGTAAAGCCCTTGACACTGTTCCTCACAGGCGACTTATAAACAAACTGAGCACACTAGGGATGGACCCTAAAGTTAAAGCTTGGGTTAGAAACTGGCTGAGTGAGAGGCAACAACGGATACAGGTAAATGGAGTTCACGCCAAGGAGAAGGTGGTTACAGTGGAGTGTCGCAGGGATCTGTCCTTGGTCCGATTCTTTTTAACATCTTTATTAGTAATACAGCAGAAGGGCTGTCTGGTAAGGTTTGCCTCTATGCGGATGATACCAAAATCTGCAACAGAGTAGATACCCAGGAAGGTGTAGTTAACATGAGGAGGGATCTAGCTAAGCTTGAAGAATGGTCTAGAATTTGATAGCTGAGATTTAATGATAAAAAATGCAAGGTCATGCATTTGGGCTGCAGCAATCCAAGGGAGCGATATAGTATAGGGGGTTAAGTACTTATGTCCACTAAAGAAGAGCGGGACCTGGGCGTGATTGTGTCTGATGATCTTAAAGTAGCTAAACAGGTAGAAAAGGTGACGGCAAAAGCTAGAAAGATGCTTGGGTGCATAGGGAGAGGAATGGCTAGCAGAAAAAAGGAGGTGTTAGTGCCTCTGTATAAGTCTTTGGTGTGACCTCATTTGGAGTATTGTGTGCAATTCTGGAGACCGCACCTTCAAAAGGATATAAACAGGATGGAGTCAGTACAGAAGGTGGCTACTAAAATGCTTAGTGGACTTCATTATTAAGCATATGAGGACAGACTTAAGGATCTTAATATGTACACCTTAGAGGAAAGGCGGGATAGAGGTGATATGATTGAGATGTTTAAATACCTCCATGGCACAAATGCACAGGAGGAGAGCCTCTTTTGATTGAAAGCAAGCTCTGCTACGAGGGGACATGGGATGAGTGTGAAAGGGGATAGATTCAGGAGTGATATGCGGAAATATTTCTTTACGGAAAGAGTGGTGGATCCGTGGAATAGTCTCCCAGTGGAGGTGGTAGAAATGAGGACAGTATCTGAATTCAAAGACGCATGGTACAAATACAGAGGATCTCTAAAGGAAAAAAGGGGACTGTTGTGGTGGTTGATATGGAAGGACAGACTAGATAGGCCATGTGGTCTTTTTCTGTCGTCATAGTAAATGACGGCAGATAAAGACCAGCATGGTCCATCTAGTCTGCCCAGTAAGATGGCAAGAATAGGTGCACCTGTCGCTCTGTGCAGGCCACCCCTCCCCATGTCTTTGTTTAGGGGTGAACCCACCACTCCATGTAGGACACCCCTATTTGTCCTACATGGAGTGGTGGGTTCACCCCTAAACAAAGACATGGGGAGGGGTGGCCTGCACAGAGCGACAGGTGCACCTACTCTTGCCATCTTGCTGGGCAGACTAGATGGACCATGCTGGTCTTTATCTGCCGTCATTTACTATGATAAATGTACTGCGGTCACTTTTCTAGTAATTCCAGTGATATAAGAATGTAAGATGGAGAAACTAACATGAGAAACAGATTTTTTTTAAATTATATAAAACTTTATTTTCTGTTTTTAAATTAATTTACAGAGACATAAGTATGGTGGTAATCCCCTGAAGAAACAAGTGATAGTGAAACGCTCTGGGCGCCTTATATTGTGGCGTCAGGATTCACCTAATGAGAGATATAGTAAAAGAATGGCAGCATTTTTGAATTGAGTTAAGTACTTGTTTTTTAAGACCTAAAGGACAAGTAATGTTGGGGAAATAAGTCAATATGAATAAGAAGAAAAATTTGAAGGTCATTGATGTCAAAACTAGCACACTATGAAGACTGGTTTCTAGTCTAAGATAAAGTGCTGATGGTTTGTCTGAGACCTTGTTCCAACGGGAAATGAAAATACTGCCTTTTGGTAAACCTTAGGTTTCAGCTGTTGATTATTGGGCGTGATAAGTTATTGTTCTTCAAGTCATTTACTATGACGACAGAAAAAGACCACATGGCCTATCTAGTCTGTCCTTCCATATCAAACACTACAACAAGTCCCCTTTTTTCCTTTAGAGATCCTCTGTGTTTGTCCCATGCTTCTTTGAATTCAGATACTGTCCTCATTTCAACCACCTCCACTGGGAAACCCCCCTTCTACCCCTGTTTCTATGTTTCTATTTCCATCAAAATACCAATTTATCAACCTTTTTTAATGTTAATTTTCCCTTATGAAGTTTTACTACAATGCTTTTATTTCATGGACAGCTGCGAGATTCCACAGAATTTCAAATTTCTTCGGTTAGGAGGGTACATCTTCAGCTATGATAGTGCCCCCACTGAAGTTTTATGCCCTTAAATTTATGCCAGTAAAAGCTGTTAGTAGCTGGGTTTAAAAGAGACTTGTGCAAGTTCCTGGAGTAAAAGCCCATAAACCATTATTAAAGTGGACTGTGGAAATCCACTGCTCACCCCATAGAGGAGCAGCATGGAATCTGTCTATCTTTTGGAACCTGACAGGTACTTGTGATCTTGAATGGCCACTCTTGGAAACAGAATGCTGTGCTTGATGAACCTTTGTTCTGATCCAGTATGGCATATCTTATGTTCTTGATTTCAATTTTAAAAAATCACCTCCAGCTTTTTTTTTTTGATAACTTAAAAAATATAAAGAAAAACTTGTATACTGAAACCTAGAAAATGATGGCAGTTAAAGACCACATGGCCCATACAACCCACCCATCCATAAAAAAAATTATCTGCATTGGTAATACTGGTCATTCAAGTGCTCAGGCAAAATAATAATTTTAAAAAACCCCACACATCAGAAATGGCTAGGTTATAAGAAGCAAGGAAATATAGACGAATAGATGGAAAACAACTGTTCATGATGGTCATGGAATGAGATATATGACCCAGCACAGCTTAGACATGTTACTCCTGGGGGAATTTTGCACAACTCTACAATGCAGAATTCATGTAGAATTCACCACCTGCACAGTATTCTGCATTTACCATGCAGAAATCTGTACAGGCACCAGCAAGTCAGACAGGGAGACAGGATCAGGTGACAAAATTTTAAGAGCGCCCTATTCTGCCCAACTGTTAGCAGCAACACAGCCGCAGGAGCATTTTTCTTTGCACCTATGCTAGATTCCAGTGCCGGAACATTTTCAATGGTACACAGAAGCGCTTCCTGTTTCTGAGCAGGAGGTTGCTGAGGGCAGGAGAAGGGCTGCTAGTGAGAGGGAGGAGGGGGATTTACTGGGGACAGAAAGAGAGCTGCTGGTGAGTGGAGAGGGTGGCTGAGGTCAGGAGAAGAGCTGCTGGTGAGTGGAGAGGGTGGCTGAGGTCAGGAGAAGGGCTGCTGGTGAATGGGAGGGGGTGACAGGGGTAGAAGGGGGGGTTGGTGAGTCAGGGGGCTGGGGGCTACACATTAGAGGAAGGAAAAGGTCAAGGGAAGTTTCAGATTTAGATGGGGGAATTGTGTGCAAAAGTTTATTAGTAAAGCATCCAGAATTTTTAAAATTTTTGCGCAGAATTCCCCAGTTGTAATGTGCTATCTCTTCAAATGTACTTAACAAGAGGGAGAAAGTATTATTCATACCATGAGGCATTTTAAGCAATTTCTATACCAGTAGTGCAAGAACTATCATCCCTCCTGCCCTTCATAAAGGATTCATTTGAAGGATCTATGGTCTCAACAGCTAATCCAAATCATTAAATAATTTTTTATATTAGGCCATTGAAGTTTTAATAGCTGCCAAGAAACCAATTCTCTGGAGCCAGTATGGTACCCAGAATGCTGCAGTATCACACAGAGGAATTGTAAGATGGAAAAAAAAAATCATATTCCCAAAAATTAAGTTTCTCACTTATTAAAGTCTACAAATTTTAAGAAAACATTTTGCAAATTGTGAACGTCACACACAAAAGAAAAATAAGAGTTGTAATATTACAATATTACAACAGAGGAAAATTAATCCACTATTAAATTTATTTGCAGCCATAATAATTGATACTTGTCAAATTACACACTGCAACCATCAATCATATATAGTACACTCTGATTTAACTTGGCTTTTTTTAATTTTACATGACCAAAAAAAATCTCCAAGTAAATTGCATAAGACATAACACTGGGTATTTCAGCCCTATCAAAAGGAATCAGTCAAGTTTTATTACATTATTACAGAGGATAGTTTACAAAACTATCCCCAAAAGACATGACCTTTCCAAAATGCAAGGAGGGGAGAATGAAAGATGATGCTATGACTGCAGTCATCTTATGCTAAAATCTGTCTCCATGTGTAATTCATACTGCTGAAGGCAGACTAATTTGAAAGCTCAGTTTTTACAGCTTTGTAACAGGGTGTCTTGCATCAAAAGTCATTTACTGAAATGAAAAACTGTCATATAACGTTTAATAAAAACTTAAAGCCAACTTTTAAAAAATTGGTTACTAGCAAGATTTGCAATGACTGCGGCGCTGTTTATTTTTGCCCGATTGAGAATACCAGTTTTGTTCTTCGTTTTGCTTTTTTAAACCTATTACCAATTAGCAACTTTCCATTGCTCAGCTTGTTCATTTAGGGATATGTTTACTAAACATTAGTGTGCGCTGCCACCGCACCCACAGGAATATGGGTGCTGCCAAACACTAGCATGTGCTACCTGCTGCAAATATGGCTTTTAAGGTTAGACATTTTGAAATCCTGTATCTGCAAGCACCTTTTTAAAGGGAAACTCATCACAAAGCGTCCTTCAAAAACACAAGGCCAGCAGCATGAAGTAATTAGGTCTTACCTGCTAATTATTGTTCCTGAAGGAACGACAGTCCAGTCCCTTACTTCTGGGTTGCGTAACCCTTCCAGCAGCTTGGAGGCTGAACTCATCCTTTTTGAGGATGGGGCGGTATAAATACCACTGGCGCCACCCACAGAATCCGCGAGAGCACTGATATCAAAAGCTTGCTTCAGTAGTGTGTCTAATTTTCTATCTTGAGAGTCTCTCAAGGCCGCGCTACCCTCGACCGGGATAGTAGTCTTCTTGGTCACCGCAGAGACCGCCGCATTTACCCTGGGCGACTTCAGCAGCTCCTTGTCCGGTTCCGGCAATGGGTAAAGTCTGGTCATAGAGCGCACCCCCCTCAAACTAGATTCTGGTTGGTCTCACTCCTCTTGGATTATCTGACGCACCATCCTGTGCACGGGAAAGACCTTTTGAGATCTTTTCACTGCTTGGATCAAAGGATCCTCTAACCCTTCCTCCTCAATTGGTGCGTCTGAGGTCACATTGAGTACCTTGAGAGACTCGTTAATCAACGCCGGAAGCTCCTCCCGCTGAAAGACCCGCACTATGCGGGACTGGTCCTCCTCAGGAATCTCTCCATCTTCGAGCTCCTCCTCGTCTTCCGCTAGATCCTTGTCCGAGGCCTCCTCTTCCTGGGTGTCATGTGAGGAGGACAAGAGAAGCTCTTCACTCACCAGCCTCGCGCGCTTGAGTGGTATCTCGGAAACCTGGGAACTAGCCTTCAATGGTCTGGACCCCATGCTTTCCTTTGCTGCGCTCGGCTCACCTGCCCAAAGGCCCCTCTTGCGCATGCAGTAGGCCTTGTGCAGTAAGAGGACGAAATCGGGGGAGAAAAGGTCGCTAGCACTCCCCTCCCCTAGAGTAGGGGGAAGGGAGGGAGGAGAGACAGGTAAGTCCGAGGTCGTAGGTGGAGGAGAGCGGGGTTCCCTATCCCCTTCCAGAGGGTCCCCTGACCCTTGCACGGCTTGGGACATGGACAACTGAATGCCCTGCTCCACCGAGGCAGCTTCTGCAGCACAACCCTTGCAGATTCCTGACTCGGAGGCAGTCCCTCTACGCGTGCCACAAGACGGACACCGCGTCTTGCCAGTCATGTCCTCTTGGCAAGCTTAAAATGGTGTTTGCAAATCAGTAGGACAACCTACACTAGAGAAATAAACAAACAACAAATTGCCGAGTTCCAGGCAGGAAGGGCAATAAAAAACAAATGCTGCCTCCCCTCTCCCAGATTGTTAGGGCATAAAGATTGCAGTAAACCAAATTAAATCAAAACTTAAATAAAAAAGTAGAAAGAAATTCAAATTAAAACTAAAGCTGGCTAAACCAGATGCCCCAGTACTTGCGTTTAGGAGTTCCTTTAAAGATGTGATGCTCCGCGGCAGACTGCCACATTCCGGAGGCTCACACGTGGAAGGCCTCAGCCACGTGGAGCACTACCGGTCGGCGTTTCCGCTGGAAAATTTCCTGGCCCGCAGGCCTGAACGGTGCCGGTACGGAGCGGTGTCCAAAACCCCCGAACGCTCCTAAGCTGCTGCGCCAAGCCGGAGGAGCAGGGGAGTGGAGCGCTGCCACCTCAAGCGCTCAGCCGCCGGAGGGCTTCGGCGCGAGGTCGGGCAGGCCTGTGCGCAAGTCCGCGGGAGCCGACAGACTGAGCAGGAGGGAGAGGTCGCGGTCCTTCTCCCCGTTGTTGGCAAGGTCTTCTGGACTCCGTAAGCTTGCTGCTACCCCGGATCAAACCTCCTCCTCAGCCAGGTACCAGAGAGAATGGAGGGGAAGTGGGGGGGAGGAGGAACTTAAAGGAACAGAGCCTAAAAGGGATTCCCGAGGATACCCCAATGAGAAATCAAATGAAACAAGTGAAATAAATGAAATAAAACGAAATAAATGAAATAAATCAGATGAAGGTAAACTAAAAGGAAGACTCCAGTAAGCCCTTGGCTTACGGAACCCTCCAGCTGCTTGGAGGCTGAGAATACTGGATTCTGTGGGTGGCGCCAGTGGTATTTATACCGCCCCATCCTCAAAAAGGATGAGCTCAGTCTCCAAGCTGCTGGAAGGGTTACGCAACCCAGAAGTAAGGGACTGGAGTGACGATAAGGAACAGGGGATAAAGTGCTCATGCGTGTGACACCAGCTTTATAGCAGCTGCAAGGTCCACGAACAATTAGTGGGGTTTTCAAAATGCTGTTCCTAGGTGTAATCTGTAGAAACCAGCCTTCCCCTGTGAAATGGCATGCGCACTCTTACCAGAAGAGGGGGACGAGAGATTTTTAGCTCTTGATTTTGCACACAAGTGGCATACCATGCAAGGTGCAAATTTCATATTTATTACGATACACTGAAATACATAGGGATCATCCCTGTGAGGACCAGCTTAAGATCTTTTTTTAAAAAGCAGTTTTGATTATCCATCACATATGCCAAACAGCAGTCAAATACAAAAATAAAGAGTTAATAGTTTTTAATATAGTTTAATCATTTTAACCATCAAAATATTTTAATAGTGAACATTTAAAATAAATTTACTGCCTTATCTTTGAAAGAAATCTGAAAGAATATTGCTATTTTTATGCTGCACACTACACGACCAGTCAGTAGGAAATGCGTTATTGAAAGGCTCTTTATGAAATCTTGGGTGGTGGTGTCATCTGATTTCCTAGAGTAAAGAGAAGGTACCATATTTTGCCCATATTCATTTTGAATTTATATTATCTTAGTTGGAACACAACAACCATTTTAAATGCAGTACTAAAGATTTATTTTTAGAAAAATTGGATTGTTAAAAGATGGAGATGAATATCTGAAATATGCACAAGTCAGAAATGTTCATGTTTCATTCCCAGTTTGTTGGCGTTTTTTCCAGTTTCACACATTCGTTTTAACAGTGAATTTTCAGTGCATGCTAAATTGATTTCATGAGCACTCAATAATGAATTAAAAACTTAATGCATGCTAGCTTGATTTAAAATGCAGTAACTAATGCACAGACATAGTGAATATTTCAGAACTTTGGGAATAGAGCATTGAGAGGTAAGGTGGGGGGGGGGCACACTACTTAATAACCAGTTAGATATAAATGGGTTTTTTTACTTACAATTTAACAAATAAAAGCTCACTATAATCACAATCATAAAATATAACCCTATGAACATTTTGTGGTATGATAGAGTGAAGACCATACCCTTTAAGGCCTCCTCTCATTTACATAATATGTATTAAGGTTTGGCAATGAATCTCCGATATCTAGATAAGCTTCCTTTCCCCTGCAAGAGACATTTTATTATTTTAAAAAATGACAAACACTCTTCTGTGTGTCTTATCATATGCCAAACACTGATTGGTTGTCATATACTTTTGATTGCACTGCTCTCTGAAATGAAAACAGTGAAAACCTGGATGACACAACCAACTTGCTCTGAATCATCAGTAAAACTGTTTGCACGTTAGCTGGGCCATGCCATCTGCTGACCCCACTCGCCTAAAGATTGATGTTTGGACTATTCCTTTGTCTCTGCAAGTTAGAAATCTAGAGACCTTGTTAACTAAACATCAGTGCATGCTATCTGCCACTGTGCCCCTTGCAAAACACAACGGCTGCAATAGACAGCATATGCTAACCTTTAGCAAATAAGGCCCAAAGCGTTATTCTAGATGCTCATTTAGAAATGTGTTCCCAAATTTCATCTTTTGAGAAAGCTACCATGTATAAACCGTTAATGACCAAAAGATAAAGACCTCTTCAGTCCACCAACAACTTGTGCACAGCAGTTCAAACTTTCATTATTTTCAAACTTGAGACTATCATAATACTCTCTATATGGGTCTTCCAGCATATGTCAAAGACTCTCTTCAAGTAGTTCAAAACACTGCTGCCTGCATTACTGCTGTTAAGTGTCAAGAGCACATAAAGCCTGTACTTTATCATCTGCACTAGTTGCCTATCAAGTAGGAGGTGATATTTAAGGTATTGGCCATAGTCTTTAAGGCCCAACTCATTAGGCTTCATTACATATTTTATTTACAATAAGAATTTATCGACACCATATACACTTCATTCCCAAGAGGTTATGCTTACTTGGCATTCACTCTTTTAAACTCATACGAAGCAGGGAACTGCATGACCATATGTTCTCTATAGGAGCACCCTCTTTATGGAATCTACTGCCATTGGAACTATGCAAAATACCAGATCTTGTGGTGTTTTGAAAGAAGGTTGAAACATACTTATTCAAAGAGGCTTTTCCATATTAGTTATTTATGCAACTTCACACAGTTGATTTAGACCACACGTTGTAATTAATAAGGCTGTTTATGTTATTGGGTGTTGTTTAAAAATACTATCTTGGAAGCCCAGATCAGCTGTATTCCACGCTTTAAGAAAAGTGGAAAGAAATCCAAAAAATTGCCAGCATGGTTTAAAGGTGAGGTCAGAGAGGCTGTTGCCAAAAAAGAATCTTTCAGGAAATGGAAAAGAGCCAAATAAAGAAAACTGGAAACAGCACAAGCACTGGCAAGTTAGATGCAAGGCATATTGATAAGGCAAGCAAAGAGAGTATTTGAGAAGAAGCTTGCTGTGGAAGAAAAAATGCATAATAAAGACTTTTTCAAGTACATTCATAGCAAAAAATCTGTGAGAGAATTAGTTGGATCATTAGATGATAGAGGGGTAAAAGGGGCACCAAGAGGGGACAAGGCCATAGCGAAGAGACTGAATGAATTCTTTGCTTCAGTCTTTACTGAGGAAGATGTAGGGATGTTACCCATGACTGAAGTGTTATTTAAAGGTGATACAGCAGAAGAATTGATAGAAATATCAATACACCGGGAAGATGTATTAAAACTATTTGATAAACTGAAGAATAGCAAATCACCTGGAATGGATCGTATACATCCAAGGGTGTTGAAAGAACTGAAATATGAGATTGCAGACCTGCTATTAGTAATCTGTGAACTATCATTAAAATAATCTGTAATACCTGAAGATTGGAGGATAGCCAAAGTAACACCAATTTTTAAAAAGGGTTCCAGGGGTGATCCGGGAAACTACAGACCAGTGAGTCTGACATCAGTACCGGGAAAAATGGAAGAAACCATTACAAAGAACAAAATTACTGAACATGTAGACAGTCATTGCTTAATGGGAGACAGCAGCCATGACTTTAGACAAGGAAGATCTTGTCTTTCTAATCTGTTATGGTTTTCTTGAAGGTGTGAGTAAACAGGTAGACAAAGGTGAGTCAGTTGATATAGTGTATCTGAACTTACAAGGTCCCTCAAAGACTTTTGGCAAAACTAAAAAGTCATGGGATAGAAGGCTGTGTACTATTGTAGATCAGGAACTGGTTAAAAGATAGAAAGCAGAGGGTAGGGCTAAATGGCCAATTTTCCCAATGGAGAAAGGTGAATAGTGGTGAACCCCAGGGATCTGTGCTAGGTCCGCTGCTTTTTGACTTTCATAAATGACCTGGAAAAGAGAATAACGAGTGAGGTTATCAAATTTGCAAACGACACAAAACTATTTAAAGTTGTTAAAACCCATGAGGATTGTGGAAAATTGCAAGAGGATCTTGATAAGTTCCTGGGCATCCAAGAAGACTGGGCATCCAAATGGCAGATGAAATTTAATGTGGACAAGTGCAAAGTTATGCACCTAGGAAAGAACAACCCAAACTATGGTTACACGATGCAAGGTTCCACATTAGGAACCACCACCCAGGAAAAAGATTTAGGTGTCATCGTGGATGTTAAAACCCTCCTCCCATTGTGCAGCAGTAGCCAAGAGAGAAAATAGAATTCTAGGTATCAAAAGGAAAGGAATGGAAAATAACACAAAGGATATTATAATGCGTCTGTATCACTCCATGATGCAACCGCACCTTGAATATTGTGCGCTATTTTGGTCGCCGTATCTTCTGGGTACTAGGCAGTTGCTCTAACCACTAGGCTACTCCTATTAGGAAAGGTACAGAGAAGAGCCACCAAAATGGTAAAGGGGATGGAAGGATACCCCCTATGAAGAGAGGCTAAAAAGATTAGGGCTCTTCATCCTAGAAAAGAGATGGCTGAGGGGAGATATGATAGAGGTGTATAAATTAAAGAATGGAGTGGAATGGGTAAATGTAGATCGATTGTTTATGTCATCAGAATATAGAAAGACTAGGGGACATACAATGAAGTTACAGGGTAACCTATTTAAGACTAATAAGAGAAAATATTTTTTTCACTCAACGTGTAATCAAACTCTGGAATTTGTTACCGGAGGATGTAATAAAAGCTGTTAGTGTAGCTGGGTTTAAAAAAAGATTTGGGCAAGTTTCTGGAGGAAAGGTCCATAAACCATTATTAAAAGGGACCCAGGATATCACTGCTTGACCCAATACAAGCACTGTGGAACCTGTGCCTTTTGGTGAAACTGCTAGGTACTTATGACCTAGATTGGCCACTGTTGGAAACAGGATACTGGGCTTGATGGACCTTGGTCTGAGCCAGTATGACAAGTTCAGTTAAAACCCGAAAGATTTGCTCAAACAGAGGCAGACCGATACTTAATCAGACACTTCTGTTTGAGCAAAATGGTCCAACTGTTTTTCACACTTCTAATTTCCTATCGAAATATTGGTATTATATTTTGTTTTATTTTCTTGGTATCCTCTCTATGTTGAGGGCTAGAGTGGGTCGGGCATTTTGAATTTTCCTTTTTGTTTTGGAGGGACTGTTCAGGTCTGTTATGTTTTACCTTGCCCTTCTCAGTTTCTGTTTCAAGATGTATTCTTGATATGTATAGTAAAAATTCATAAATATAAAATTTAAAAAAAAAACCCGAAAGATTTGATGCTGAACTGCCCATTCTATCCATTTAACAAAGAAAGTTAAATTTGATACCTGTCTAGAATCGTTCAAAGTATTCTGACCTGATGAGAGTTTTCCCTCAATTTTCCAGATATGCTGTGTCAGCTATAACGTAAGGAATTAGTACTGTAAGATTGATCTTGTCAATCAAACTGCGCAGAACTTGCTAATACAAATGAACCAAGAGAATGCTTTATATTACTCATGTTAATGGATCCATGATACAGAGGACCAGCTGAAATATGTTCATATTTGATCTTTTTTAAAAGGATTTCTTTTCTATGAAAGCACTATACATTTTGGATTTTATTAAAGCGATATTTTTACACATCCTTGTGTGTCTGAATTTTATTTTACATAAGAACCATTAAATATGTATCCTTGTTAGTTTTTACCTCTGGCTTCCCTCACTCCTTTTTATTTGTTGCTTAACTGTGTGGGACAATTCTCTTATTTTTGTTGTTAAGCAGTAGTTAAATCAAAGCGCATAGATCCGATACAGTCATTTTCTGAACTAAAGCCTCAGGGTTCAATGCAGCAGTGAGCGACCATCAATGCAGGCAGTAGTGCAGTACTTGTGCACAATTTCCTGTGCTAGTGTGGTTGCAGAATGTAGAAAGAATCTAACATGAACACAATCAATGCATAAAAGGCTGCGATAACAGCAGCACACAGTGCATTTAAATGGAAGGTAATGAAGCAATTAGCTATGCAGCAAGGATGCAGGGTGCGCAAAAGACCAGAAGGCTGAGTTCTAACGCTGGAATATTAAATGCGAAGTCTGAGAAAAAGTCAAAATGTTAGCTCGTTGGTCTGTGGTCAGTGCTGGTGAGGAATTTATGGGTTTTGGAGAGCACAGCCCTCAAAACATTTTTCAGCTTTACTAAAAAGAGTGTTGGAAAAAGAAAACAGCATGACTTTTTGTACCTAGCTCATCTGCATGCTGTTTTGCTTACAGCCTGGCTGAGCAAAACATCTGTGCTAAACTGGTTAGGAAACCCTATGCTACAGCTGTAGCACTGGACTCTAGCACTGGGTTTGTGCAGTGAGCCTTCGGGGAGCCCTTTTACTAAAGCCCAGAGTAACTGTTACTGCATGCGCATGACATTGACTGCATGCTAATTCCTGCAGTAACTGCATGTTGGGTGGGTTGGAGCAGAGTGTGGGCATGAAGAGCACATTGCATTTAGCATGGCGACAACTGTCCCTTGCGCTTAACGATAACCCTATAGATGGCTTTAGGTGCACTCAGGTTCATTGTGCCACATGTTCGGGTAAACGTCCATGTGGTAACTGCCAGAACATGCTGTCCACACTCCAGTCAATTACCACAGAGGCTTTGCACTTACTGCATATTAAGGAGGAGGAGTTCTCATATTAAGCAAGACCGACCTACAATTCAAGATGATTGCCTCCAGTACTACCCCCTACCTCGACTATATCTCCATAACAAATAAAAACCATTCCATCAACCTATTATACAGAACACCCTCCTCATCATCAGATGATCTCTCTACAATCATCGATCTCGCCTGCAATCCCACCGTGACCCACACTCCAAATTGGATACTTGGCGACTTCAATCTCCCCTCCCTTCAAGATACTCAGGCCAAACCCCTTATTGAAGCATTCAAATCATCAGGCTACACCCAATTGATCAATACACCTAGCCATGTCAAGGGGAATATGCTTGATCTTATCTTCGCCCCACAAATTCCCTCCAGCTACATTCACAAGTTCGATCTCTCAGTATGTGCAGTACCTTGGTCCGACCATAATTTAATCAGGTTCACTATGCCAGCAGACCCCCAACTCACTGCTCCACATTCTCCAATGGATCCAGCAGCACCAACCTCAACTCGTTTCCAGCAATTCAACAGAGATGAGATATTGGAAAAAATACAGCATCTCCACACCCAACCAGCACAAGACCTAAACAACATGATTTCCTCATGGAATAAATGTCTCAATGCGACAATAGATGGTCCTCCCAGTAAAAAGAGACCCCTTAGAAGAACAAGGGCTCCATGGTACTCACCAGAATTAAAGAGCTCCCTCCATCAAATCAGACAGCTTGAACGACGCTGGCGCCGTTCCAGATCAACCGAAAGCCAGGTCGCTTATTTTGCCCAACTAGATGCCCACCGTATTGCAGTCTCCAAGAGAATGAAACAATATCACGCAGAAGTACTACATAGAGCCCTAAACAAGCCCCACGAGCTCTTCAACCTGGTCAAAACCTTAACTAAAGAGCCTTCCTCGGGGCAACCAATCCAACCTGACCCACAGGCATATGCGGACTATCTGCAATCCAAGACAAGCCTAGCTACTACAACTATGAACAACTGCCCCACTGACACCTCACCTGTTCTCTCCCCCTCTTCTTCACCTCATAGAATCATATCAGGGGCCCAATTCATCACCTCCTTAACTACTCCATCTGAAAAGGAGATACAAGATACCATCTCCAATATAAATACCTCCACTGCGCCGAACGATCCATGTCCAGCCTTCTGGATAAAAACCTTACGTTCGGAACTCAGTCCGTTCCTTGCCAGCCTGATTGGCTCATCCTTCCAGACAGGTACCTTCCCCCTCAGTCTAAAACAAACATCTATTAGACCCCTACTCAAGAATAATAAATTGGACTCAGAAAAGATGGACTCATTTAGACCCATCTCCAGTATCCCACTCCTAGCTAAGATCATGGAAAAAATAGCCCAGCGTCAACTGAACCACCACATTGAGAACAACGCTCCCCTCGACCCCTGTCAACATGGTTTCCGGGAGGCTCATGGTGTCGAAAAACATTGTTAACAACCTTATTCAACACGTTGATAACAGGTCTGGATAACATCAGACAAGGCTTCGCTCTAGTGTTCCTTGACATTGCAGCCACCTTTGACTCTGTCAACCACGAGTTACTCCTGCTACGCCTAAATGAGAAGGGAATACATGGAAATGCTCTAGCCTGGTGTGCCTCCTACCTTAAGGACAGATGGCAGCATGTTCGTTCTCGCGCATCCAAGTCCACCCCTTTTCCTCAAACCAGGGGTGTCCCACAGGGTTCATCTCTTTCAGCCCTATTTTTCAATGTGTATATGCAACCTATTTCCACCATCATTAGATCATTCAACATCAACTGCTTAGTCTATGCTGATGACGTCCTTATGTTTACTCCAATTTCCACTGAGCATCCAGACTTATCTCAGCTATCCTCCTGCTTCGATGCAGTCTCGGATTGGTTACATTCCCAGAAGCTAATGATAAACCTCAAAAAGACAGATGTGCTTTTCATCAGTAGAGATCAGACTTTCATCCCACCTACATCATTGAAGGTACGTGGCGCGGAGCTTCCTACTAAGACTTCGTTACGATACCTCGGAGTAACCCTCGACCAACACCTGGACCTAAATGCCCATATAAGTAACCTAGTAAAAGCAATTTACCATAAAATCCGGATGATGCGACACATGAGACAGCTTCTAGAGCCAAAAGACTTCCGAACAGTGTTCCAGGCAATGGTGATGCCTCACTTTGACTATGCCAACTCCATTCTGCATGGTCTACCAAAGAGCTCACTCCTTCCATTGCAGATAGCAATGAACACTGCAGCTAGGACCCTATACGGAGCATCCAGAAGAGACCATATTACCCCTATCCTAAAAGCTCTACACTGGCTCCCTGTTCACTGCAAGATCACTTTTAAAATACTGACAATGACATTCAAAGCCATTAACAACTGCACATCTAGCTCCCTTTCCGAGCTTATCCGGCTCATCCCCCCCCGTTAGACTGAGAAGATCTGCTGCCTCCAACACCTTGTGCCTCCCAAAAGTATTCACCAAATGTAATAAGGCTACAGGAAATCGAGCTTTTGCACTTTATGCCCCCCATTGCTGGAACGCGCTACCAGCAAACATCCGAGCTATAAACAGCCTCTCTCAGTTCAGGAAGGAGCTGAAACATCACCTCTTTCTTCAGTACTTCCTCAACTCTGATGAAATCACATAACCAACCACTGTTCACTCCTCCTTTCTCCCCTTTTCCGTTAATCTCACCCCTGTGCCCCCAGCAAATTAGCCTTTAACACGCAAATGTATGACGTTATCCCTCAAGCCATGTTCACGATGAATAGTGCCTAGTTGATATCTTACTACTGTTATCAACCTGTATATAGTCCCATGTTGTATATAGTTCCATGATGTATATAGTTAGCCTGTGTTCCATGTTCAATACCCTGTTCAATGTAAAACACAGTGTGGCTTTTCCTGCTGTGCAAGTTTTGTTACCTGTGAACCGCGCTGATGGTAAATAGTGCGGTATAGAAAAACTATAAATAAATAAAAATAAATAAATAAATATTAGTTTTATTTAATGTATTTACACACTTAAAATGATTTGATATACCACCATTCGAATTTTACATCATGGCGGTTTACAGTCCAGGTAAGTCAACAGGTACAATATCAGAAAGAATGGAGGAGGTGCAGGGTCACCGGACGCCTCAAAGCTGAGCTCCTCTTTCAGCCACTTTTAAACAGTGGAAAGACTGCTGCCAGCCACCATACCTGTGCTCCGATCCTCCTCAAACCTTACCTGCTCCACACAGCTTTGTGCCCCATGGCTTTGATAGCTTGTGGGTAGGAAAATGCCTCTGAAGGTGGCCCAAATGCCAAAAGAGTGCAACAGTGAATCCAAAATGACGGCTGATCAGCACGCGCTGGCACCAGCATTACCCAACAAAAAGAGAAATAACAAAAAGCATCATGGCGGTTCTCGATGACCGGCTAACGTGGCAGCAGTCAACCACCGACTATATTAAAGGCTCTCTAGAGGGGAAATTGGTGAGACTGAAGCAGCAGGAGGGCCGAACAGAGAACACTGCAGTGTGGATCATGGCTTTGAAATACAGTAGCCAACGCCTTATGGAAAAAACGGATGACCTGAAGAACTGCAGACAGCTGATTAGGGAGGAAATATTAGCATTTTAGACCATGCCTCAGTCTCTATAGAACTAAGATTGCAGTCAGTGGGTGAGAAACTGAAGGAGGGGAGATGGCGCATGAATCCGACATTATACAGAGACCAGGCTTTCCACAGGCACCTAAAGACTGCTTGGCATACCTACTGGGTGGAGAACACTAGTGAGGGCATGGATCATCGGATCCTCTGGGCAGCAGCTAAAGCCACCATGTGGGGAGCCATCATAGAATACGCAGCCTGGAAATAGAAGGAAGATGCACAAATTCAGAGTCTGTCAAAGCAGCTGCACTACCTAAGGCAGAGACACAGAGACACTCTACGGGTGGAGGATAGGGATAATATCTGGGCAGATTGGCAGGAGCTGAATGCTCTGCTTACCCAGAGGGCAGAGAGCAATATCAAGCTAAACAAATCTAAATATAAACTACACAGATAAGGGAACAAATGTGGGAGGTTGTTGGCGATTAGTCCCGCCAAAATGAAGAGCCATGTTGCTCAGCTGCGGGCCCCCAGGGCAACAATGTTGACTAAGAAGGACATTCGGGATTTATTTCACCGGTTCTAGTCAGTTGTATGACACAGGTCCTTGGGATGATCAAAAACAGACAGCTTTTTTTAAAGACCTAGAGTTTCCTCGCATGGGAGAAGATGAACTGCAGGCTCTAAATACTCCCTTCACTCCATCTGAAATCCTTAAAGCTAATGAAGGCACCGGTCCCCAGTGGGCTTGGCCCGGAATTCTATAAAATTCTGGAGGATCAACTCACCACACCCTTCCTGGCACACAGTACTGCAGCCCTCAGAGAAGGAGTCCTTGGGTTAACACCAGAACCATGCTATGGTGGTGGTTCTGCCCAACCAGGGAGGGACGCGACACAGGTGGGGTCCTACAGACCCATATCTCTACTGATAGAAGATGTCATGCTGATGGCCACCCTGCTGGCTCATAGGCTGGAATGAGTGTTAGGACAACTGGTCCACCCTGATCAGGCTGGATTCATCTCTGAATGCTTCGCTTACACAAATTTACTTTGAGCGCTAATGGTGCTATATCAGGGACAGCATAATGAAAAAGATGAGCTCTCTGTGAGCTTTGATGCTGAAAAGGCATTTGACTACATGTTCTGAATGCTCAAAGTATTTGGGATAAGAGGAAAATTTCTGCAGTGGGTTAAAATCCTCTGCACCCGGCCGACTGCACAAATCCTGCTGAATGTGGCATTGTCCGAGCCATTTCAGCTACTTAAGGGGATGAGACAGGGATACCCTCTCTCCCCTTGCTTTTGCTTACATTTGAACCCATGGCTGCCAAAATATGAATAACCCAAGCCTGGAAGAGCATCTGGGTGGAAACACACACCTATAAAATGGACCTTTTTACTAATGACATGCTGCATTTTGTTAGTTGCACTAGCAACAGCATATGACAAGTCATGACAATGATACAGAGCTTTGGGGCTTTCACTGGGCATAAAATCAACTGAACTCCAGGAAGAGCTTGAGCGGGAGTCAGCAGGGCTTCCCACTGGTGTGGGGGGAGAGTTCCTTAAATATCTGGGGGATTTATCTGTGTGCTGGACCTGAGAAAGGTTTACAATAAAAACATGAGGAGCAAAGCGGTGGCGATGAAGGAGCTATGTGAGAAGTGGCGGGATCTTCCCTTTCCCTCCTGGGACATGCGGCGCTGGTTAAGTTGATTAAACTTCCCTGTCTGCTATATCCAATTCAGATGGTACCCCTATGGATGCGAGGGAAGGAGGACCTGCTCTCAGGAGAACCATGAAAGCGTTCTTATGGTGTGGAAAAGGAGCACGTATCAGTTATATCAAACTCACTTTGGATAAGGCAGGGAGGGACACAGGATGCTGGACTCACACCTATATAATGTAGCCGCACTAATGTGGTGGATTCATGAATTGCACACTGAGGGTGAAAGATATGAGCCTAGGGGCTTTTTCAACCAGGGCTGCCAGTCTTCTAGGTTTTTCAACCTGCTACAAGTAAAACAGGTGTGGTGGCAGAAAGTGGTGAGCAACAGTAGATGGTTGCAACCCATGAGGAGGGCCTGAAGGTGGTGGAGGAGCATGTTGGAGAGGGGAGGGGAGCTCTCCCTTTGCGGGGCAAGTGGGGAATCCAGAGTTCCCGTCAGGTCAGGAACAATCGGCATTTACAACTTGGGAAGCCAAGGCATGCAAGTATGTGGGGCAGCTCCGAGAGTTGAAAGGCAGAGGGTTTTCCTTCCTTTGACCCTCTTTTACTGGTACAGGCTGGGCAGGGAGCAATGCCCGTAAGGGTGGAAGACAGAACTGGCAAACACCTGGGCGGAGATCTTGGTGAACTGGTGGAGGGCCTGGCTCTGTGCGAGTTCTTTCAGCATGCCTATAAGGCAACCCCAATGACTCCTTACAAAAAACAATATAAAATCCTACATTGGGCCTACATTACAAAGGAAAAAGGAGCAAAAATGAAATTGGGAGAGCCCAGAGTGCGTGAGATGTCAGAAGCGCAGGGGGACATTGGGGCACACCTTTCTGGAGTGTGAATGCCTGTGCACATACTGGGGGGGGGGACGTGCAGGGACACATACAGAGAGTAATAGGCATGCAAGTGGATTGGACATACATAACCCTTTTGTTGGGGAATGTTAAGCTTCTGCAAATGGATGGCGTGGGAGCAACTGCACAGAAATTCACTGCAGTAGCTTTACTGATAGCCAAGAAAATCATTTTGTCTCATTGGATGGAGGTTTGCACCCCTGAGGCGCTGCACTGGGTGAATAAGAATGACCGAGATGGAAAAGGGTGTTGTCCAAGCATGCCTACAGCATAGGGGACTATGGGACTCCTTATTTAGCAGCCTAACTAAAAGCAATGGTCTATAAAAAGGAGCAATAAGGGATGGTTTATGCAGAAGGGAGGGGAAGGGGGTAGGGGAAAAGAAAGAGGAACACTAGGGCGACACTGACTGTATGCAATGAGGATGCTGTGAATACCTCGGGCAGAGTGTTGATGGGGGCACCTATGTCATTATTATTCTGGCTTCTTGTTATTACCATTATTTCTTGGTTGTAAAGGTATGCTGGTTTGCACCCTGATGAAGGGGTTTGTGTTGTAAACAACAGATCTCATGTGATCCTCCCACTAAAGAGATTAAAAAAAAAAAAGAATGGAGGAATGCTTATGGAAACAATATCAAATAGTTCTAGACTGGTTAAGCAGAGACACAAAAGGAAGTGTACAGAAATCATGATAAAAATTGCTTTAAGAGAGGAAAAAAAATCTAACTGAATGCTTGAGCGTATAACCAGGATTAAACTCCTTTTTTAAAATGTTGCATATTAACTTTCTATCTAAGGTCAGCTGGAAGGGAGTTCCAGAGTTATGGTCCCAGATAGCTAAAGACTGCTTTTTTGGAAAATATCTATCGTAATCTAGTTTTTGAAGGAATTGTTAGGTTTGCACCTGAGGACCTAAGGGAGTGGAAAGCGCAGTATGATAATAAGAGGGCATTTAGAGAGAGAGGAAGTCCTTGAAAATATGCACAGTGAGTGAGCATACTTGTAAGTATTTAAACTGAATGCAATGGATAACCAGCAACCAATGTTGTTCTTCCAGAAGGGGTGAAACATGATTGTGACTTCATGCATTATATATAATCTTTACTGCTAAACACGTGTGAAGTACAAATCCTAGCAGGCTTTAATAAAAGGACGCCTCAGTGTCACTCACACTGAAAAATTTAAAGTCAGATCATCTATATCAATCAGATAAAACCAAACAAGACAGACCACAATAAACCAATTTAGGCTGTAAAGTCCAGTTCTATCAAACTGTAATCCATCCTTCTCAGGAGGAGAGGGAGAACCCAAAAAACTCAGCACAAGTTGAAACTGCAGACAAATAGATGCGGGCTATAGCAGGGATTACAGGCACACCTCTAGACGGGAACATAGCCCTGTTTTGCTAATATAGCAGGTCTATAAGCCTTGAATTGTTCCAAATAATGGTCCACCTCCAGAATCAATGCTGCCATCTCTTTTCTAAAACCCAGTGGACCCTTCTTCACCTCTTTCATCCTACTATGTAAAGTGTGGAAGAGTAAGCTAGTCCCTCTGGGGAAATAAAAATGTAGGTGAATTTTGAAGAATTTCATTATCACCTCATTACTGATTCTACTCTTTTGATATGAAAGTTTAAAAACTTTTTTAAAAGTCATTCTTGCTGCAAGAAATGTTATCCTTGAAGAGATATGATAATTTAAGACAAGTAGTACAAATCCGTAAAACATCGCATTTCAATTACTGCAAACTGCTTTATCCAGATCTTCCACAGAAACTTTTAGGAAGCAGGCAATTGCGACAAAATAATGTAACTAAATTGATTTGTGGATGAAAAAAATGAGACAGAACTATTCCTTGGTTGATATCTTTGCATTGGCTTCCCACTGATCTTGGAGTAATGTTTTCATTCTTATCTTTGAAATTTTGCAAGCAGTGGATGGATCTTACATTCAGTGGATGAGTAGAAGTTGCACTAAAACCTTTTATTTGCCGGCCTGAGAATTTTCTTGAATTTTAGTTGTTTTCTATGGAGACGCATAAGGGTTCAAAGTCAAGCATCCAGGGCTCTTGTAGCAATGAAGCAGCAAGTACCCAAAGCAACACAGATACTGCTGCAGGAATTTCTCATTGCTGTGGCACAGTAAGCAGCTCCACAGTGCGACCAACTCTCCTTTAAAACCCCCAGTATCAGTAGGTAGGGTTTAAGAGAGTGGTTTTTCCCCACTGAACAGCTACTTTCACAAATCCTAAAGCAGAGCTTCTTGGGAGATGTAGTCCCTTCGCTGACCAATGAGGAGCAGTTGTGGATTCAAAAGTGGTTCAAGCAAACAAAGGATTTATTTCCCCTCCCGGGGTTGGATTTTTAACCAGGAAATAAGGTAACACAAAACCAGGTACTTTCTGGTATAAGGACAAATTAAAGGTTTTCAACATAAAGGCTTACTTCAGCATAAACACATTAGTTTCCAGCATTTCAAGGTAACAGTTCTGTTTCTTCACAGCTGTATGCTTTTAACTCTAAGCAGTGCTGCCTTTTCTTTTTAAAGCATAAACTCAGCGTAATGATATTATCTCATTAGAAAGAGTTATCGTACAGTCCATTACTTCTTCCTTATTATTTACATGCTCTGGCTCAATGTCCATTAATTCTTCCTCTGAAACAGGAAATGTTTGTAACTGCAACCCTGGTGCCACGCCTTTCCTTAATGCTCCAGGCTTCTTATGATACTCCTGAATTAAGTACTGGTTTAAATAAGCATTCTCAGTATAGTCCTTCTCTTTACAGCCCCAACTCTCTGGGTAAATGAAATCACTGTAATCATTAGCACCCCAGCCTTTAGGCTTACCTTTAAACCTAACTGGCAGAGGTTTTTTCTGTGGCTTGGAACTGGCTGTAGGTTCCCAACCTGAGCTGTGCACAGCAGCTTTCAATGGCCTTCCTGATTTTCTTTCTTTTCTGTACTCCCCAGAATACGGCAGGTAATCCAGACTGCCTTTGCCGTATCCTTCCCTTGGGGTTTCTGTTCTCTTCCTGAAGGGAAGCTGTGTTTCACCCTTCCACGGAGACTCTGTCCTTCTCCTTTCACTGCTCTCTTCACTGCAGCTCTCATTACCTTCGTCTTTGCCTAACTCCCCCTATGCCTAATTCCACAGGCTCAACTGTGACCTCTTTATTAGAGTGACTTCTAGGGTAGAGCTTGACTCCTCCCCCTAATAGGTGTGCTGAATCAACTTGTGACTCATTCTCTAAGTGGTAGCAGGGGCGTATCCCTTTCCCTTGTGCTTGGTTTCTATGGTAACCAGAGGCCATGTGCTCTTGTTTACATCTCAGCACTGCTCCTGTTTCCTGCTTTTTAGCTTCTTCTAACGGGCTGGAAGGACCCACTATGTCACAACAGCCAGAGATGGAGGATTTCCTCAGTCCAAAAGGTCCCATGACTCCCTCTTTCACGGTTTGCAAAATTGCCACCTGCAAGCACTGGAGATTAGCCAAGCAGTATGCTACAGGGGACTAGTGCTGGGAGCACCCCAGATGCATCTTCATGCAAGAATTTCCTGTGAGCAGGAGGCTCCTATGGAGAACAGTTCAGCACGCAATGGGCAACCAACCACCACCGCAGCAATAGCTTCTTTGGAGGATCAGAGGGTAGTTCTTATAGAGGTGAAGATGATCAACTCCTCTGTAGAAAATGCTATGATTATAATCCAGATTACCTCTTAATCGTACAGCTATGCTACCAGAATATCACAGCTAATATTGAGAAAACTTCTCTCATTGGCTTCTCTTATTATGGATATATATTTCTGAGTCCAGACCAAGGACCGATATTAAACCAGCAAGTTTTTAGCTTTCAAATTGTCTCAACAGATCTTTTGAATAAAACAAGGGTAAAGATATCTTAAAGAGATTTTGTGAGTCCCAGAGGAAGCTATCCCTCCCATTACTAAAATATTTTATCTCCCCCTAGGGGAACATTGCTGACATGGTCAAGGGATGAGCACTGTGGAACCTGTGTGCCTCTTTGGGAACCTGCCAGGTACTTATGGCTTGAATTGGCCACTGCTGGAAACTGGATACTGGGCTTGATGGACCTTGTTCTGACCCAGTAAGGCATTTATGTTCTTATTTAAGCCTCAGGGTTTGTTCAGAAGGAAATCACCCAAGAAAAACCAAGAGACTCAGCAAAGATGGCCAGCACTTTTCTAATGGACTAAACAATAAAATATGTTTTTTTATTTCTCAGTTAATGCATCACAAAGCAAAGGGACAACAGAGTTTAGGAGAGACTTGATCCCCCACTAGTAGCCAAGATGGCTCAAAGATGAGCACTAAACACTAAACAAACAAAAACCAGGGTGACCTATTCCTCTTCTATCCTTCTGCACTTTCAATTTCTTTACAGCTATTCAGAGCATTCTGCGCTTCAGTCTTTACTGAGGAAGATGTAGGGATATTACCCATGACTGAAGTGGTATTTAAAGGTGCGTAAGAATTGAAGGAAATATCGATACATCGGGAAGATGTATTACAACTATTAGATAAACTGAAGAGTAGCAAATTTCCTGGGCCGGATGATATACATCCAAGGATGTTGAAAGAACTCAAATATGAGATTGCAGACCTGCTATTAGTAATCTGTGAATTATTAAAATCATCTCACCCTACACCCATGACAATCTAGTTTTCATCCCGGTCACAGCACGGAGTCTGTTCTTCTTTCACTTCTAAACGAACTACACACCACCCATGATCATGGTTCCTTCACCCTTGCTGTCTCCCTTGACCTCTCTGTTGCATTCGACCTTGTTGACCACCGTACTCTCCTCTCACACCTTCAAGATGCCGGCCCAGCCGGCTCTGTTCTCCACTGGTTTCATTCTTTTCTCTCTGATCGGTCTTTCTCAGTTTCCGCTGGTTCTCTTCCCCCTCCAACCCCCTTCCCTGTGGCATCCCCCAGGGTTCTGTTCTCGCTCCCCTTCTTTTTAATATTTTTCTAGCTCCTCTCACCCTCTTGGTTCAACAACATGGTGTTTCCGCTCACTATTATGCCGACATCTTTCTTCTCTATCACACCGACTCAGTTTCCCCCCGATATCACCACTCTTAACAATTGTCTCTCCTCAGTGGCGTCTTGCCTTTCCTCTAATTTCTTACATATCAACCTCTCTAAAACTTCCTGCTCAGCACAATTTTATGTTCATAGGCACAATTTTTGATTTATCTCAATTTGACTTAATACCCATGAGTATAGAAAACTCCTTAACTAGGTCCAACAGAGTAGCAAAAGATTGCCTTGACTGAGTAATAAATAACTGGGGCGTGCCGTACTAGCCTTCGGGCTCCAGTTGCTCTACTACCTGCCCTTTCTCTCTCTCCCCCAGCTTCACCATTTCCCTTTTCCCCCAGCTTGCCAGAAAGACACCATTCCACTCTTCTTATAATGCTTTATTGGTGGGTTATAAAGGCCACAGTTTGCAAGCCATCTTTACATTTCCATCAAACAACCAACTGTTCACAATAACCGTAGCAACAGTACAATCACCATCGCCATGACAACAATAAACCCACAGACCCCCTGTAGGGAGGTACCAAACCGTTGTTGCCCATTTAGAGATCCCGGCCCGTCTGTGGCCGAGCATTCCCTTTCCGTCCCATCACCAACCGCTCTGTGTTGGTGCCCAAGTGCAAACCTTTTGTTTGCGAATTTGGCAACCAGAGCCAGGCATCCCTGGTTTGGATACCTGCCCACCCCCCCCCCCCCATCACCAGACCACAAGCACCTCTCCATGGTACCTGTGTCCCCTTCACCATTTCTATGTGGCACCTCCCTCTTTTCTTGAGTGAGGTCCCACCACCAGGAGTCGCCGCTGCCAGCCTTACCCCATAGTGAGCACCGAACCGACCACCCTCCACAGGTCTGCATTAAACACCTCCAGGCCAATCTCATTCAAATCTATCCTGTTCCTCATGTGCAATGCTGCCCCACCTACTTCGATGCCCTCATGCTTTACCACTACTCCCCCCAATGCCCGTACAAAGTTTCCCACTTTCGGTGTTCAACTTCCTTCTGGTATTCTCAATATCCTCCAGCTTATGGGCATCTACCCACTTTTACTGGGGAATGATCTGCAACCAGATGACACCCGCCCCCCCCCAGCTCGGCATGTATCCAAGCCAGGTTCCTTTTGATCTTGATGATCAGGACCATGCCCCTTGTGGAGACTAGATCATTGCCCCTCAAGTGCAGGATGACAACATCCGGCAGGGGGCCCATTTACCGCCAGCTAATGAGTGCAGGTCATAGCTAATCCCATGGCATCCCCATCTTGCCCATTCATTGTACGTTCACAATGTCCAGGTGAAGGCAGAGTTGCTTCCTCAAATGGTCGCCCACCGCCTTCCTTCTCACACAGTAGATATAGAAATGACCCACTATCCATACTGTGATCCTTCTCTGACCTACTGTGCAAGAAGAAAACAAAACATTTGAGGGTGGAGTAACCCAGGAGCATTACTGCCTAATGTATAACTTACATCTTTCTAAGCCCCATCTACCTATGGCTTAGATCTGCCCTGCCCTAAGGCAGTAGTTGATTTGCCTATTCTGAACAAATATAATGTTAATCCCTGCGGCTTAAACCCTGCCTTTTCCATCATCCTGAGACACAGGGCCTTGAACTGATACTGTGATAAGCAAGGTGCAAGAAGACACCTCTCAATGGCAGGCAGACTCCCCCGATATTCTCCCATAGTATGCATGAGGCAGAGGACCCTGATTCTAGTGGAGTTCAGCCACACCATTCTTCCGCTGTGGAGCTGGCCCATGTTAGACTGCCTAGTAAAATACCCACTCTCTCTTTTTTCATCGAGACATCCTCCACCCTGATGGTAGTGCCTGCCATGTGTGACCTGAAATGAGGAAGGGCCTCACTCATCCTGAAGCCACCAAAACACATCAACAATAGTGGCAACCTGCTCTGTGAAGCTGTCCCTGGTCACTTTCACCGCCCTCAGGAGGACTCCCTGCAGCATGAGCAGGGTGACAGGCCTACGGCCATAGTGTAACCTCTGTGGCCCAGCCCTCCATCACCTTCCTGATCACAAACTCCTTTGTTACATCCTTGTGCCTCCCCATTTTAGGAAGAAGGCCACGCCAGACAGCAGCAGCCTAGCATGCTGGCATGAGGTTCCCTCCTCCCACAACCATGTTAGAAACTCCAGCAGCTGCTCGGGGGTCAAACCTTGCTCAGGGTAGAATCCCTGTTGTTTCACAAAGCTATGTAGCTGGATCCAGGCTCTCCAGTATGCCTTCCAGGTACTGACTGATGGCAGAATGCTTAGGGCGTCGCTATCATTCAGCATCTAATGTTCCACATTTCTGTTGGCATAGACATTGCCCCGCAGTCTGCAGTTAGGGCATACTGCCAAAAACACTGTAGCTGAAAATGAGACAGCGTGTCAGCGATCTCATTGCTTTCCCCGGGGACATGGCTGGCAGTGATAGAAGCATTCAGCTCCAAGTTCATCAATGCCAGCTTCCTAATCAACGTCATAACCCACCCCATCTTCGCTGACTACTTCTTTATTGCATACTCCACTGCTGTGTTGTCTCACCAGAATACTTTCCATCTGTTTGCGAATTGGGCTTCCACATAGCCATCGCCGCCATGATCAAGTGCCCTGTCTATGCCACTCCTCCAGCCATCTCTCATGTCCCCCACTGACCCAAGTAAATCCATGAACACCTCCAAATCCTGCTTGCTAGTGGAGGGTTTCCTCTATATATTCTGGCTTATAGCTTACCAGGACTCCTGCCATACAGCCAGTTCCTCCCAAATACTAGCGTTGACCCTGGTGAACTGATGCTTCCTGCGAATCCCCTTAGTGGAGTCCGCTAGCCATCTAGTGAAGGTCCTGCCCATTGGCATCACCCTGCAAACAAAGTTGAAGTGCCCGATCAGAGACTGCATCTGCTTCAAGGTGACTTTCCGTGCCGCACTAGTCACGCGGTTTGACCACCTTCAATGCCATCACTTTGTCCCCCAGCAGGAGCATCACCATTTCCAGGGTGTCTCTCTCAATCCCTAGGAAGGCTAGCCACTGCGCTGGCTGTTCTCTCTTATTCCTGGCTAAAGGAACCCCCAACTCCACAGCTTTATGCTGGAAGCTCTCAAGGGATCATTGGCAGCTTTGCCAGTCACCTGCTATCAAGAGAAAGTCATCCAAGTAGGGTATGATTCTCCCTTGGCCTATTTCAGACTCCACCATCCAGTGCATCATGGAGTTGAATGCCTCTAAATATGTGAAGGATACGAGCATCCCATTGGGAAGCACTTATCAAAATAGTACAGGCCACCGAACCAGAATCCGAGAAGGTGGAAGCTATCTAGATGTATAGGCAAAGGTTGGAAGGCCAACTCCACATCTGTCTTTGCCAACCACACCCCTCTACCCTGTGCCCCAGCAGATCCAAGGCCTGGCCAACTGAGGCATACGGTACAGAGCACAGATTGCTCCAAGTGGTCATTGATGGAAATCACCATTGGGGTACAAGTAGTGTATAAGGCAGTACTCTCCTGGTTCTTTCTTCGGGACTAGGCCCAACAGTGAAATTATCAGATTAGGGATGGGCCTGGTCCTGAAGGTCCCACTATCCTGCCCATCAAGCACTCATTGATTTTCTCCTCCACTATCCCTTTCCTTTCTAATGCTGATTTGAGGTTGCCCATGGCCTGGCTAGGCCCTGGTACGGGATCCTAAAACCATAATTAAAACCATGCACTAACCATTGGGCTTTCCTTATATCATAACCCACTAGATTGCCCTGCAGCTCCCCAATCCTATGGAGCGTGTCAGCCCACCAGAAAGTACCGGCTTCAATGTGGCCACTGGGGGTCTCACCCCCTTGCCTCTTTCCTCATCTAGCCTGGAGTTGGCCCTTCCCACATATGGTTCAGGCATGTCTGTATTTGCACCCATTGCTGAACCTACAGGCACCCCCATTAAACAGCCTGCATATACCCCACTGCCCACCTGGTGAGGCTGGGAGGGAGGCCATGCCTCTCCCAGGTCTGTAGCCTGCCATCCCCCCGAAAGGGCAGCAGAGGACCTTTACTCCTCCCCGGTCAGGTTGATGAGGGAAACCCATTCATTTTGAAACCCTGCTACCCTTGCATCATTAACCTAATCCACAAGTCAATATCCTTGTGGTCCCAGCTAAGCCCCTTGTTCCCCGACATGTTCCTATGGAACTGTTCATCATATTCCAGCCAGGCAGTACCGCCATAAACCCTGTAGGTCTTGCAAATACTATCCTGGTATTTGAAGAGACCTCAATACTGTTCAGGGTGCATCTCCCCTACTACACTGGCCATTATCCTGAAGGCGGCACACCAGTTCACGATTGCCCTCGGAACGCTGTCAACCTTCTTACTGGCCAGCTTAAATTTATTGTGGCAATCCATGCAATCACAGTTACCCTTGTTCCGCCAGATAAGGAACAGCACATTCTCCCCTCCATATCTTCTCTTTCTGGCCCGAGGACACATGTCTATCCAACACTCTCGTGAAGCAAATGTATTCTGCTGGCCTCACTTCTGAAACCATCACCGAGTCCGCTCCTTGGATGTCTGCCAGTGGGATCTTCCCCCCTAATGATGTCCCCCCCCCCCCCCACTCTTGTAGTGGTTGCCAGGGTGTCTCTGCCATGCAGGTGCTGTACTGGGGCCTGCTTGCAGGCACACAGTTGCCTGCCCTGTGTTTGCAGCTGTGTTGCTACTTTATATTAATTGCAGCAACTTCTGCAGCAACCTCATAATACCTGACTGTTCGCACATGCTCATCCCCTTGTTTCTTCTCCCCCCCTCCAAACCTGTGAATCTGCCATGACCCCTTCCCTCACTACCTCCTAGGCCCGTCCTACTGCTCCTCGCCTTTGCCTTCTCTACCACCACTCATACCCCCTATACACACACTCCAGCTGTGCCCCCCCCCCCCACGAACTGTCAGCATCACCCCCCACATCATCTCCCAGTACATCAAAAAATGGGCAATACTCACCCCTTCGTCCTTGTGTTTGGGGAGCAGCTACCAAGCTGCCTCCTTGGTCCCTGGTGATTTATTTATTTAACTAGGCTTATATACTGCTTTTCTATCAGTCAAAGCAGTGTACATTCAGGTATTGTATATATATATTTTTCTCTTGTCCCCGAAGGGCTCACAATCTATGTTTTTGTACCTGAGGCAACAGAGGGTTAAGTGGCTTACCCAAGGCCACAAGGAGCACATATGGGACTAGAAACCCCAGTCCTTCAGGCCCAAGGTTGCTGGGTGCCTCCTCAAGCGAACTCAGCAGAGATCGCACATATCCCGTTCCATGGACCGCGGCCATTGCTTTCACCCTGTTCACACAGTGTAGGTGCCTCAGGACCTTTGTTCTTGTGTTGGCGCTCTGCCTCCCATGTGTCTCTCTAGGTCACCCTGCTGTCTGGATGCTTGCTCTCACTGAGTTGGTGCAGATCTCACCTCCACTCTTGTGCCTCCTTACCTGGTCCTGACTGTTTCGTTCCCATTGCCAGTGTTACTCTTTCCCTTGCCTGCATTAAGCTTGCGCCATGCAGGTCCATGTGACTTCCCGCCTTATTTCCATGTCTTCTCCTGTTTTTTTACTCACCTGGTTAGCACCTGGTCTTCGATGCTCTTCCCCTTTGCCTTCTGCTCTCCTTCTGTGCCATGGCCTTATCTCTTTACCATCCTGCACAGATCAAGAACAGCCACGGGGCTTTTTTGTTTTGTTTTTTTGTTGGTTTTTTTAAAGTCCCTTGCAGCGATAACCAATGTGGAATGTGAGCCACGCGGTTTTTATTTAATCCCTTGGAGTGTTAGCAAATGTGGGCCTTAGCCACGTGGTGAAGTCCCTTTAAAGCTGCTTCAGCTCAGCCCAGACTCCATCCTCCTCAGTTCCTCAACCCTTCCCCTGATTTCTGTTCACGCCGGGGCCCGCTCTCTATCTCCCCCCACCCGCCCCAGGAAGCATGTGATTGGTCCAAAGGTGATGAGCCGTACCGGGTATGGGAGGGGGGGGAGGAGGGATGAGCTCACTCTTACCAGTTCCCGCAAGGCCTGCTTCTCCAGCTCTTCTCTCTTCCTGGTGCCATGCTGTTGACTGTGCTGCAGGCCAACAGCATTCCGGTGGGCCCAACGCAGTTGTGTGCCTACAGCATCTGGCCCATTTGATGGCAGAGGGAAGCTCGCAACTGCCATCTTGCTGCTGCATGTGGGCCTGCCGCTGACCATGGAGGTAAGCCAACCACTGCAATGCTGCAGAGGGGCTTCCTGGTTCTGCTGAGGAAAGGATGTGCAGCTCTGCTGAAGTACCGAGGAGTGTATTCCGGTTCTTTTGGTTTCACAGCGCCAGGGAAAAAGGCCAGGCAACCCACGGCTCCGGCCTTTATCCCTGATGGAGCCTCCCTACCCTCATCTAGGCTGTCGGGGGAGCCCTCCTGCACCCAGCAGCTCGGTTATAGGCTGGCACACTTTCGGGGCCAGCCCAACATTAGCATAAATTACTATTTTGAACTCTGCTCCAAGAAGAGAGAAATATTTAACACATTATTGCAGTAAGAAGTGTTCCAATTGCCAAATTAAGTAGCAGAGGTGAAAGGAAGTGCCCCTGCCTAAAACGTTTTTCATTTGAAACAGAGAAACCTTATGTTCAGCACTATTCTAGATTTGGGAGAGCAATACATCATCTAGACTTATGCAGTTAAGGCCTAAAAGCTGTGACACACTGTAGTCAGCACTTGATTCCATTCAATGGCCATATCTTTCTCTGCATAGACCGAGGGGACCAACCCTAGAATATGTATGCCTTAAGTGATTTCTAATAAAATTATGAAATAATCTTGCTTTGCCAAAAACATATCTCCCTTACATGAAGCCCACTTAATCCCAATGGATAAGACCACCGATCACACTCCTCTGTTGGCCAGAGCATTATACAGTCAACACTTAAAAGGGACACCAGGTGTAGGATTTTGCATTTGTTTGATCTCGTCCAGGATTTCCATAAACACATGAGACTTCTTTAAAATTACCAGATATGACCCCACTGGATGAAAGAAAATGAAAAATCAAATCTAGAAACTAATAGACCTGCAAAGATCTCATAATCGTTATAAATCTATCGAGACCAAGGGCCTTGCAGGTAAGGAGATAATTTGCTTGCTTGCTCTTTTCCTAGACGACAATATTCAGTAGGGATCTGTCTTCTTGGCAGAGATTGGAACAAACCACATGAGAGAAAAAAAATCTCATTGAGAGCCTTCATCCTGTATCTCTGAAGTATACCCTACATTTTCATTCTAGCTATCAGAAGCAGTTTCCATTACACTGGTTTACACCAAAATACTTTTTTTCTTCATCAAAAGTGAAATGAGGTTTTCCTAAAGCGGTTTTTTGTGCCGATTCTAAATCTATAATTAGTTTTTCTTTAGCACATAGGGTTTTAGAGATACCATCCATAGAAGTTTCTGTAAAATGTTACAATCAAACATTGAAAAGGTTAGATGCCACACATGTTAATAACTACATTTTGCATGTAAGAAATGCACTAAAAGTGTTTTACAGAAGACTTTCTGCTGTGAAGTTTGTCAGGATCGTCACAATACAACATTCAGCAGTAATCTGCCATCATACTCTCATCCTAGAATCCTTGGTAAAATTTTTCCATGGCCTGAAGGTCTTGAGGAAATCTCTCACCCTATTTGTCACTCACGTCACCCAAGTTTGGTAGAAAAAAGTGAAGATGATGTGAGTGCATGAAGTGCATTTTCAATGACATGCGGCAACCAAATTTATGATATGTTTCACGTAACCTCCGAACTCCATCAACATGATTGATCTGGTGATTTGTGATTAACCAAAAGGTTTTCACAGATCCACTGAAAGGCTTGCCACACTAAGTTCCAAAGCATCCAGGCATTTCTCAGATTTTTCATCTATCACCCGTCTTATGTGTGGTCCCACAAAAATGCCTTCTTTCAGCTTTGCGGAAGTGATCTTTGGAAATTTAAAAACAAAATACTGAAATCCTTTTGAATTTGTTTGCACCATTCTTTTCACTAAAATTTTCATTAAACCCAGTTTTATACGCAAAGGAGGAAGCAAAATGTTTGCTTGATCGACTAATGGATAGGGCTGCCAGATACCTTTGGTCCAAAATCAGGACATTTTTTTCAAAAAACAACATTTAAAAACAAAAACAAAAATGCTTTATTCAGCATCAAACACAGAAAAACATTTACATAGTAACACAGTACATGACAGCAGATGAAGACCAGTATGGTTCCATCTAGTCTGCCCAGAAAAGCAGCAAGAGTAGGTGCACCTGCCGCTCCATGCAGGTCACCCCTCCCCATGTCTTTGTTTAGGGGTGCACCCACCGCTCCGTGTAGGTCACCCCTATTTGTTCAGATGTATGAGATAGTTTATGATTTTATCATGTTGCTATAAAGGGATCCATTGTGTTTGTCTCATGCTATTTTTTTTCCATTTATGTTTTTTTAAGCTCATCAATAAGCAATACAAACTGCATTTTGCTCAACAATAAACGTCAATGAACATGTAACATTCTCCCCAAGACATGCCCATTAAAGCATACAATTCCCCCCCTGACCTATATACTGCCATCCTGTACATCTCTCCTTAGTTCTTCCCACCCTCCCCCTCCCCCCCTTTCCCACACTCTCATCATTCATCCCCTCATCTCTCTTTCCTCCTTCCCCTGATATATTTTGAATTCTGTCACTGTATTTGCCCCCACCACTTCTATCGGGAGGGCATTCCAAGCATCCACCACTCTTTCAGTGAAAAAGTATTTCCTGACATTGCCTTTCAGTTTACCCCCTTGCAGCTTCATGTTATGCCCTCTAGTTTTATAGCTTCCCCGTTTTTGGACAAGGTTTGTTTGTTCATTAATACTCTAATGGTCTAAAGGCCTCAATCATATCCCCCCTGTCCCTCTCCTCCATAGTGTACATATTTAGGTTTTCGAGTCTCTTCTCATAAGTCTTCTGACGCAGGCCCAAATCATTTTGGTCGCCTTCCTCTGAACTGCTTCCAAACTTTTTATATCCTTTGCGAGGTATTGTCTCCAAAACTGAACACAATATTCCAAGTGAGGCCTAATCAGCGACTTGTACAGTGGCATTAACACCTCTTCCTTTCTGCTGGTAATTCCTCTCTGTATGCAACCCAGCATCCTTTTGGCTTTTGCCACAGCCTTGTCATATTAAGATCCTCAGAAATCATCACTCTGAGGTCCTTCTCCTGGTCCATGCACATCAACCTCTCACGCCCTATCGCATACAATTCCCTTGGATTTCTGCTTCTCAGGTGCATGACACTGCATTTCTTCACATTAAATATTAAATGACAAGCATTAGACCATTCTTCCAGCTTTTGCAGTTCTTTCCTCATGTTCTCCACTCCCTCAGGGGAGTCCACTCTGCTGCAAATTTTCTTGTCATCTGCAGAAAGACAGACTTTTCCATTCAGTCCTTCAGGAATATCACTCACAAATATATTGAACAGTACCAGTCCCAGGACCGAACCCTGGGGCACACCGCTAATCACCTTCCTTTCAATCAGAGTGAATTCTGTTTACTGTCACCTTCTGTTGTCTGTTAGTCAACCAATTTCTGATCCAGTTCACCACCTTGGAACCCATCCCCAAGTTGTTGAGTGTACTGATCAGCTTCCTATGAGGAACAGTATCAAAGGCTTTACTGAAATCTAGGTAGATCACATCCATTGCATGCCCTTGATCTAGTTCTCTGGTCACCCTGTCAAAGAACTCAAATCATATTTGTTTGGCAAGATCGTCCTTTGGTAAATCTGATTGAGTTGCATGCATTTACTGTTTGATGGTATTTTATTTAGCATATTTTCATCAGCCAACATCTTTTTGTACATATTACCACAAGATAACTTAACTTGAAGCAAGCATTTAACAGTTTTAATATCCAATTGATTTTGATCATCCATCCACTGCTTCTTGCACACCAAAAATACTTGTTCTACTAGTGACATTATACGTAATTGCAAATTAATTTATATTAGTAAGATTACTATGACAATTGAAACATTTTAACAAACTGTAAACTATGATGAAGACTTCATGCTTCCAGTAAATTGTTATATGTTCCCCTTCTTTACATATGTCTTAAATTCTCTATATTTTGTATGTACAATGGAATCCAAACTTTCTCGCTTTGGGAAAATAGCCCAAAATGTTTCCCCTTTTTCAAACACCAAAAGGAACGTTTTTGGGCAAAAACACCGAGTCATACACGTTGAAAAAGAATGTTATGTTTCATTTCTCCATTTTATGTACAATAAGGGAATACAACTAATTTCTAGTGGCAAGTCATAAGGGGCGATATTCAAAGCCCTTACCCAGACGGCCAATAGGAGGGCTGTCCAGATAAGGGTGCTGGCAGATATTAGAAACATAGAAACGTGACGGCAGAAAAAGACCACATGGCCTATCCAGTCTGCCCTTCCATATCAACTACAATAGTCCTCTTTTTACCTTTAGAGATCCTGTGTTAGTCCCATGCTTTTTGAATTCAGATACTGTCGTCATTTCTACTACCTCCACTGGAAGACTATTCCACACATCTACAACTCTTTCTGTAAAGAAATATTTCCGCATATTACTCCTGAGTCTATTCCCTTTCACTCTCATCCTATGTCCCCTCATAGCAGAGCTTGCCTTCAATCAAAAGAGACCCTCCTAGCCCTGTTTTCTGATTGATTGTTAAACTGTTTGTTTATACTTCAATATTGCAGTTGTACTCTCTTAACGTGGACTATACTCCCATTTTCTTTATTCTCTGAATTCTTTATGTACCTTTGTTTCGGGATGTACCATTGTTTCGGGAGAGTGTCTTGTATTAACATTTGGTGATTCTATTTTGACTACAATTCCATAAACAAAAAAAAGAGAGACCCTCCTGTGCATTTATGCCACAGAGGTATGTAAATGTCTCTATCATATCACCCCTATCCTGCCTTTCCTCTAAAGTATACATATTAAGATCTTTAAGTCTGTCCTCATTTGCTTTATAACAAAGACCACTAACCATTTTAGTAGCCACCCTCTGCACAGACTCCAAGCTGCCTATAGGTTCTGGCACTTACCCGGTAAGCACAATTTTCAGCCTACACTTACCTGGACAACTTAGGCTGCATGAAAAGCAGATAAGTGGCGGCTGTAAAACTGCACTGACTGGGTAAGTGCTGGCACTTATCAGGATAGAATCACTCAGCCTAAATATTAAGCAGCAGCTCCTATCCAGATATTGCTGCTGAATGTCCCGTCATTATTTAAGTGTTGTGACGGACAGTTTGAATAACGGCCTTTTTTGGAAATTTCTGTACCATATCGCTTCCTTGCAGATGAGAAACTAATTAGTAAACAAAAGAGTGGAGAGCTTTCATTAAACACATACACAAGCCATACAGGGGGCATTCAGAACTAAAGTACATCTGCCTCAAATAGTCCCACGGATTAGAACGATAATGCCGAGGAAACTCTTCAGATACAGATGCTCCAACCAGCTCTTGTGGCAGCCTCAGAAATATAACACGGCCAATACTTTGAGGTTGAAGAATAGCAGTGGTGCTGCCAAAAACTTACCCAACCACAGAAGACTGAACAAATCCCATGAACTCTTCTTGGTGAAACGGGCATGTAAAACTGCAGAAAGTGCCAGTTTTTGTAAGACCTATGAAAGCCCAGTACACATGCACAAATGGGCTCACTGGATAAGCCCAACAGGGGCTTTTCTGATGATTTCGACATTTCTGCACTGGCAGAAAATTAAACAGTGGGGATAGTCAGAACACCTATTTCAGGGACATTTCTGTCAAGATCTTTGGTTGCCCGACGTTGACATTTCAGAAAGACCAGTTAGAGAATCCCATTTCTGCTTTTCAAAAGGAAACCAGAAATCCAAAGTAGTCTGTGTAAAGCTAAGCAGGCATAATAGTTAGCATTACATATGTGTTTAATCAAGAGATGTTTCTTCACTTAAGCCGAGTCAGATTCCAACCTTTAGACTTGGCAAGCATATTCTCAAGCTATTTAGAAACATCGTTTGACAGTTTTTAAGTATCAAGGAATGTTTTTTTTCCCCTGTTTATAATCGAGTTCCTATTACTTTTTTTTCTTCTCTTTCTTTTATATTATATTGGAATGGGGAGGGAGCATTTTGAAAATGCATTATTTACTGTGCTCCCATCCTATTTTATCTCCATTGTCCCTTCCTTCTCCAGCTTCTCTCTCTCCTTCTACCTCTTCCTATCTCTAGTACCACAGCTTTACTTTCACCAGCTTGAGTGTGCTCACATAGAAAGCAGCATATCCTCAGAGGCATCAGGGGCTGTGCCTCCAAGCTTTCCTCCAGCAGGTGGTGGCCATACAGACAATAATGATATAAGATATATCAATTTCTAAGTTTATCTCAATGCTCTCATTGTCTGTTATGATGACCTGGGATCATCTTGCTATCGTTATGCTGCCACTGCCCACTAAAAGGGCTCCAACAAGTCCAGAGTACAGCCGTGACTTTACTTTATGGAATAAGAGAGACCATGCGGAAGACCTTCTCAAAGAACACTACTGGCTTCTAGTGATAAGCCGCATCAAATTTAAAATTCTATTAGCACGTCAAGCATATTACACTGGGTTTCCCATTTATCTTAGTGCCTTACCGATTCTGTAGATTCCACAATTATCTTGTAAGGCCTTCTAAGTCAAGGCTGAGACTCTTCTAGAAAAATGGTGAAATTAGGCCTTACCTGATAATTTTCTTTCCTGGATTCCCTCCAATCCAGTCCAGATGCCTCCCCAACAGCAGATGGAGACTGAGACTTGCTGGTTTGACGGCATTATGGTATAAGGGTCCTGTACAGCCCTTCGCACAACAGTATTTCCATAACAAACAGACTTCAGAATACTCAATCATTAGATATACACTCATGACACAAAAAGATACCATACTTACCAGCTCCTCTCAGACTGCAACGAGCCTGAAAGCATGGTAATCACAGATACAAACCAATGATGACTTCAAAAGTCCATACCAAATCATTGCTGCTTACTGGAAACTGTCAAGTCAGATATCCATAAGTGCTGCCCAGCGACAGAGCTTGAACACCCCTACTCCTCTATAGCCAGGCCTGAATCACATGAAAATAGGGCAGGTTCTGGATTGGAGAGACTTTCCTCAGAGCCCCATCTGAAAATATGAAAGCCTTACAGTAATACCAGCTATCCAGCTTAAGGCTTAGTAACCGAAAAGGCACAAGAGAGTCTCAGCTACTAATCCAGAAATTCTTAAGTCACCATAACCAAAAGCTAATCAGCTTTGGGACCTGTCCAATGGTCTTGATCATTGGTAGCCACCAATGAAAAAAATAGAACATTGACCAAGCCACCTCTACATCTGAAATTCCAGCCCCAATGCAGGACCGACAAGAACCGAAAAGAGCCTAGCTTCCAAAGAAGCCAAGCTCCCCAGTACATGAAGATCAGGCCAAACTACTCCCACTTTACTGCTTAAATGTATCATTTACTGCACATAATAAGGAGATCGTCTATCCAACCTGGCCAGTGAGAATCTTCTGGAGGTTTGGTCAGAGGCTATATGGCCAACTTCTGATTCAGCTTGTTTGCTCTCCTGTAACAGGCTTAAACTAGTCCTGGCCGACTCTTAAGCATGAAAGTAACATGCAGCCCTAGCCTTAGCTAAGACTAGTTAAGAACAGAAACATATCAACAACATACGGGCGCATATCATATCTTCAAACCAATTCAGACTGCACACAGGGTTAGACAAGCCCCATCTGCTGGAGACTGAGAATTATTGGAGAGCAAAGGGCTGCACAGGATCCTTATACCATGATGTCATCAAACCAGTGATTCTCAGTGGGGAGGTATAAACCCACACCTCTGGGCTGGATTGGGAGGGATGATGAGGAAACAGTATTTAGTTATGAACCTCCCCATGTTTGGAGCTTACTTCCTCGGGAACTCCATTTAGAGAGTTTGTAAAAAGGTCCAACAAAGGGATAAAAATAGTTTTTTTTAATAAGGTCTTTGATTAACACTATAATCACTTTATGTATTATTAGTATTTAGCTCACGCCAGTAGTAGGTCAGGGTGAGTTACAAATCAAGTACTGTAGGTATTTCTGATATCATCAGCCCTACCCTACCACCTCTTAGTTATGTTTTTTGTCTAAATGTGATTATTGTTGTGCTATCCAATCTCTACCACTGGATTGTCATTTGTCTGCTTAGTTTGGAATACAGATTGCTTTGTCTCTTTCTCTGGAATTATTGTAAACCATAGTGCTGTAAAACTCGAATATCAGTATAACAAATCACTTTAAAAATATAAATAAGTTGTCTATATCAGGAGAGACTGTTGTACACCACCATGGGTCAATCTCTTCATAAAGGTGCTTTATAAGTCCTAACAAATGAATCACACAGGCAACAAGAGAGACATATAGGACTAGTGTTGGTGATGAAAATTTTAAGTCATCTAATGACCAGGCACCTGGGATTTCATTATGCCTGTACTGTAGCTACAGGAAATCTTCTTGCTTGGGAGGCTAAAACACACTAAACTCTATACCTGCCCCCCCCGCGCCCCCCCGCGCCCCGCCCCCCGCGCCGCCCCCGCCCCCGCGCCCCCCCCGCCCCCCCCCCGCGCCCCCCCCCACCCCCCCCCAAGCTGCTGATGTGTAGGGCAAACATTAGTAGGGCCGACTGTGGCCCACGATGTTCCACTGTCTATGGCCAGTGCATGCTGTAGTAGGGCCACGCTTCTCAGAATAGAAGGAAACCATGTAAACAATTCACGTACCAGCTTCCTGGTGTAAAGCTCTCAACACAGGAATTCAGGTGCGTCCAAAAAAAGGTTTTTAATCATGACCTTAATACTTATATATTTAGGATTCTATTCTTAGGTGTTTACTTTCTAGGTAATTGTGGGATATTTAAGAGAAAAAAAAAAAGAGAAAAATCTGAGATTCAGTCTCAATGTACAATATAGAGCGCCTTTGCTATACAAGGTCCAAAACTGCAGAATTTATTTTCTCTAGAAATTCAAATTGTGAGATCCTACCTTGTTTTTAGGAGAAAAAAAATTGAACATGATTATTTCCTCAAGGGGAGGGGGGTGACAAGTATAGGGGCTGGAATGGAATCTCTGAATTTATTGTATGGTATTTACCAGTGCTTTTGTTCTGCTCTTTGAATATCATGGTGATGTGCATATCTAAAATATTGTTAACTAAATAAATATACTGGTATCCTCACACAAAGGCAATATTGCTGGGTACGTTTTCCAGCAGAACTAAAAACACACATTTGTGTCACTAAAGATCCAGCACAGAAAAAGTACAAAAACTGACTGGATAATATAAGACAAGCCAAAGGAGGAGTGACAGAGTACTAGGGAAACTAGTATTTTTCCAATAAATGCTATTTCAATTTGTTTGAAGAGTCTTTATCTGTTAAAATCTAAAATTAGAAGTTCTCTATATTATTGTTGCCTTTTAGAATACTAATTTAGGTATTCCTCAGTTCTGGGGGAGAGGGGGGGGGGATCTTCTCCCACTCTACTCCCATTCTGTTACAGTAATGAATGGAAAGGTTCTGGAGAAGCAGCTATGATATATCCACAGCAAAGGCAGCACAGAGACACGTAAAGTAGCTGAGAGTAATTAATAACTTTCTTGATGTCCCAACAGAACCAAACAATTTGGTTAATAGACAAAGCAGAATAAATCTGGTCAAAGCTGGGGAACCTAAGGAACAAGAGAGATGGTTCTGATGTTCTATGGCTCAAGGAAGTCCATATAGTAGACATTAACAGGCACTCTCAATGACCCAGGACATTCTTCTAGAAATGCAATCATTCCGAATAACCCAACCTAGAGAACTAAAGAAAAAGCATTTAGGAAATGTGGTTTTGTTTCAGAAAAATCAGCGTCACAGATACACAGATATAAATGAATACGCCAAAGGAAACCTCAATGTATGCATTGGATTAAAAAAAAAACCAAAAAAAACACAAGGGTGAAATTTTTAAATATTAAGCACAGATTTTTCTCCATATTTGCTACAGACACACATTATCCCTATTTCACAAAACCAGATGCCAGAGCATTTAAAATTATGCAATATACACTGGTGTATCACTCCTTTCTAGACAGAAAATGTTCTCCTTTTCTCTGCAGTCACGTCTAACAGGGCTAAGAAAATCTCCGACAAGCTCCCTCTCCAGTTCATTAGGGAGGAACAAACTAATCCTATTTATTGCACAGATGAACCTCAATTTCTTCATGTTACACTATGTAGCGTGCATCCCACTCAGCGTGGGAACACCTGTGCCTCTTGCTATGTCCTGATAGGTATTTCTAAAAACACCTGGACAATTTGTTTGCCGGGGAAAAAAAATCCCCATTAAAATCTACATGAAATACGAGATAATTAACAAAACTATTCCTGGCATCGATTTGATGTTAATACGTGAAGATTCAGCATCAAGCTGCCACCTGGTAAAAAGATGCTGGATGTGATAATACCAATTTGCACATTCAGCACAACACTCTGACTGTCAATGTGAAACAGTTTCAGACTCCGTGACAACCCATATATCCCAAAAGGATGGTGGGTTGCGGTGCTGACATGGAAATTTTGTGTTCGAATTGGACCCCTACCTCTGGGCTATATACCGCCATCTTCACTAGTTATGCTTCACGTGAATTTTGATTGTATTTTTGTTTTGTTCCCGCCACCCCCAACTCCTTCTACCCAAAAACATACTGGCCTTCATAACCGAAAAATAAAAATCATAAAACAGATCAGTATTAAAGCAGGCAAAACAGCAATTAGATCAGTGTCTCACCTATATTTTCTGTAGAAAAGAAATTTAGTCCAAAAGTAGAAATGTGAGCTGCTCCAATTAACAAAATCACCACCAAATTATTGCAGCTGACAAAAAAAAAAATCTGATTCACTGCCTTCTTAAAATGTAACCAAATGCACAAAAAGGCAGAGGCTACATTTATGTTCCTGCTATTAAATAAATGCAGGGGCGTCCTATGAATAATCTCTACAATAAAAGATGCACAATGTACCCACAAATCTCATTTACTTCTCTGCTGCAACATCTTCCAGTCAGTTTTTCTCAGCTGGTGTCTCACTGTGACACTATAAAGTACATGAAAAACACAATATTCAACCAAATACGCAGGGTATAGAACTGCAGTTCCAGAGGACTGCAAATAGACCTGGGTTTAAGAAAAACTACAATAAATACCATCATGTTATATACTTACACGCATTGGGTCTAAGGGCTAGGTTAAGATTTGCATAAAAGCCTTTACTTATCCTGAAAACTTGACCGCGACCCCTTTGAAGGGTAGAAAGACACATCTCTAGTGTGTCTAAGTCAAAGATCTAGCTGAACTGAAAGCTCCATGATATTTTTAAGGGCTTTCAATTTCAAGTTCAGTTTGATTGTATTTGTCCTAGGAATTTCAGGGCCTCTTTTACTAAAGTCTGCTAAGGATTTGCCATTAAGGTGCCAATCTCATACGAAGGGCTTTTCTAACATGCATTCACTATGTCAGGTTCACTTAACGACTTCTATAGATGCTGATTAGGTGAACCAACATTAAGAGCCGCTTTGCTGCTGGCACTAGCAGTAATGCGCTCTCTCCACACCCACTCTGCCCATTCCCTGCCCTATCACATGCATGCTAATTAACGTGTGTTTTAGCATGCAACGTCAGGCACTATTGCATGTTAGTGTTCCCGACTGCCTGCAGTCATGCGTTAAAATGGCTGTTAACCAGTTAACTGGCTTTAGTAAAAGAAGTCCTCAGTATTTATTACAACCAGAAGAAAAACATGAGAAGGTGGAATAAAAAAAAAAAAAAAAATCACATTTCATTTTTCCAGGTAGATATTTTAGTGGGAAGAAGCCAAGACAACAAAGGTTATATATGCAGCAGACTGGGATCCTAGAGCAGGAGGGGGGGGGGGTGTCCCAAACTGAGACTAAATTTATAAACCTATTTTTGCATGTAAAATGCTGGTTTACGTCTCTAAAAGGTCTCTCTAAAATACTAGGTCATGACTAAAACTTGGGAGAGTGGCCAAAACTAGCTGTGTCTTTGTGTAGAGAGGTGTGCTCTGGGAAGGAATCCGAGCGGACCAGCGGCGGAGCTATGATTTGTGCACATATTTTATTAAATGCGTCCATAATTGCATGCTCTACATGCTAACATTGAGGCCCGCTTCCCACAATCTGCATGATTTGAACTACTATTTTATAGAAGTCACAGACGCCTATGTGTCTTTATAAAATAGGTGCCTTCTCCACCTCCAAACCTAAGCGCCCCGTTACAAAAATGACCCTCTTTAAACAGCCACATCATTTAAAACAATTACGAGACTTACAGGTAAAAATTATTCAGTTATTAGAGATGATTAAAATGAACAGGAATTTGTACTTTTACTTTCATTGTATTTATCTTATTAGGCACATTTCACCTAGCAATAAACCTACTGGGTAGGGGATCCATCTGCCCATCTGTCTACCTGTCTGTATGCATCTGTTTGTTGGCGCATGTGCCAACCAACAGATGTGTGGGACTGCCTTAAAGTAGGGCTGAGCAGTGCTGAATAATGAAAAGCCAGGAGTCCCCAGCTCCTGCTGACACCGACCACTCAATGCACTGCTGCATCCCAGAAGGAAACAGGCAGAGTGAGGACAGGGCCGGCGCAAGGGTACTGGGCAGCCTAGGCAAACCTTCAGCCTTCTGCTCCACCCCCAAGATTATGGTAATTAAACTCAATCACGGTCATCCCAACACCACCCTTCCCACAACAGTCCTTTAAAACGTATAAATTGGAAACACACATACAACGCAAAGATTAATATTTACTACTACCTCTATTAATCATTTATATAGTGCCACAAGGCACACGCAGCGCTGTACAGACACATATAGAAGACAGCCCCTGATCATCAGAGCTTACAATCTAATCAAGACAGACGGTAGAAAAGATGAGAGTAAGGG